>VALG01001983.1:0-11048 GCA_009835305.1 Ipomoea purpurea
ATTATAATCCAAAATAGTTTTTGTCCTTGTCTAGATTCGTAATTATTTCATTTATTATTATTTTTTTAAAACAAAAGATCTAGTGAAATAATAATAATAAATCAATCAAATCTGACAAGACAAAAACTATTTTGATTATAATTATTTTAAAATATAATACTATCCAAGTGGATAATATTAATAAAAAATTAATAATAACGTAAAAAATAAACATTTGACAATCCAATCAGCAAAAACCTGGAGTTAACCTGTAAAAAAATGTTTCTCTTTTTTTCAGGGTTCAATGGCTTATTTGCATTTTTTTTTCCGGGTTCAATGGCTTATTTAACGATTATTTGAGTTTGATGACTTAATTGCTGTTTTCCAAATAATTCAGTGACTTATTTGTACTTTATCCCTCTATTTTAAAGTGTAGCATTTTTTTATTCATATTTGATCGACTTACAGTTTAATTTGTAAAATCGGTCATTAGAAATAAATTAAACACCACATTAAATTGCATAAAATCCTACTCCCTATCTGTTCAATTTAATGTGCTGATTAAAAAGGTAGTTACAATATAATTTATAATATTAGTTTAGTATTAATATATAGATATTTACTATGTCAAGCACTTGTGCTTAGATAGTTATGTAGTGACTCTCCCATATTGAGAGATCATGAAATTGAGCCTATGTTGACTACAATCTAATAGACCTCAGTAATAGTGTTCAAAAATATGACAAAAAAATTTAAAAATAAACAAAGAAAAGTTTTTTTTTTTTACTAATGTAATTAAAAATGACAGGTAAAAATGGAAAAAGAAAATATTTTGCCAATAAATTTTAACCAAAATAAGTTTTTTTTTTGACTAATGTAATTAAAAATGACCGGTGAACTACTCCTAACTGTAAATATTGAAATATAACCACAGTTTATCATCTATTAGCCCAAATCTAAAGAGAAATATGTGTAGTGTGTAGTATAGAATTTAGAACTTTAGATTTTCAAAAAAAAAAAAAAAAAAACAAAGATTTAAAACTTTAGAACGATTGAAAAATAATATGGTTATGCATACTTTAGTCTTTACCCATGAAAAGCATTAATGCTTTATGAAGAAGCTGCTCTGATCTTGTTAACCTCGAAACTCTCCATCCCCATCTTAATTAGTGTTTGCATAATATTAATGCCTCTCCCAGTCTCCCTTTTTTATCCCTCTCTATATTCCACGCTTAGCTCTAATTCTCCATCCTCTTTTTTTTTAGTCATTTTTTTAGTAATGCATCTAAACATCATATAATCATGGTAGTAAAAAAATGACATTGACTTGTATGGGTAACTTAACCTGACATTGACATATAGCCTAAAAGTAAATGACCCATTATATCATTTTGAATATCTATCCAATTTATTAAAGATTTCAAATGATAGAAAAGAGAAATGACATATAATAATTTCTATATCTCTAACATTTTAGATCTACAAATATATGAATATACAAGTCTTAATTAATAGTAACAAAAATAAAAAATTGAGAAAGTAGAGAAGTGATAGGTGAGGTCACATTAGTTGTGCAGAGTTTTGTAGGTGTGCCTATAATTTAGGTGATAGCCTGATATTTGAGGTCACACCATTGAAAAGCATTAATGATCTTAATTCTCATAAATGCTTAGAAAGAAGAAAAAAATATTAGAATTACAAAATTAATACTCCCTACAATTAAATTAAAGAAAATGTTTTCTTCATATTGTCATATATATAAAGAGAAATATGTGCCTTGTTTAGCATATATAATAGAATACTATATATAACTCTCAAATTCTAACTTTTATTTTTTATTCCATGATGAGATATTTTCATCTTGTGAGTCTCAGACAAAATGTCTACATCAAATATTTATAATAGAGAGTAAAAATTAGTAGTAAAAAATGATATTTTCTTATAATAATATTGATTGTTGTTCCCAACAAATATAATATTTGATGACATGATGTGATGGGGTAACATTTATTAAGCCCCATGGCCCATGCAGGTTGCCCATCAACATGAAACGGTACTCTCTCTTCTATAGTAATTACTCCACACCTTCCTCCCCAAACCAGAAATCAAAGGTGTTTATCAAATTTATATTTACAGTTAGGAGTAGCTCCACAAAAATCTAAAGGTCTTCCCTGATGATGAGAACGCCTTTTATAAGAATATGAGGACTAATATAAACCCTAGAAATCAAAGAATTAAAGACAAATATTTTAAAATTTGATAATAATCAAATCCCTTAAATAAGGAGTCTAAACGTGGTTAACCAGCCCACTAAGAGCCCATATTAGGAAGATACTAAAGTACTAAACATGCTAAAATTATCAAAGATGATATAGGTTTTGCAAATTGTTAAGTTGAATTTATGTTGCATGGTTACATTTATGGAAAGTGGATGCAAACCTATTGTCCTACAAAAAGTGAATGTTGCTTCATATGTCATCTCGGCTAGCGGTAAATAACAACAATAAAGCCTTTGTTTCTTTTATGATAATAATTAGCTTTAAGAATAATTAATTCAATTTGGCTAATAAAATTAAGAGTAGATAATTATAATAATTTTTTTTAATGATAAGAGAAACTCACAATGACTATTGAAGAATGTACACTTATGATAAATTTTCCTATATATTGTAAAATTAGTTGACTAAAGATCACATTAAACCAAATGGATGGAGGAAATAATATATGCACCGTACCAAGTCTACATAATATATGCTAAATATAAATTGAAATATTTTAATGCACTTTTTCCCATCCTTTTGGCTTTTACCCCAAGAACCTCAAACTCCTTGCATTCTTTTTTCCCATGCCACCCCATCGAGGCTGTCTCCACCAAAAGGCCCACAAGCAAACCTTTTTTTTTCCTTTTGGATAGATTTTTAATTAAATAAATTTTACCAACCATAATTAAATTTCTCCAGACATTTAAATTCACGTACAACTTCATCACCATTCCAAACGATGACATAGTTATGGTAACCAGTAAATGTTTTAGAAAAATTAATTATTAGTCTGTATAAATGTATAATCAGATGGTAGTTCTTCTCCTTCTTCTTCTTCCTTTTGTTTGTTTTTTTTTTTTTTTTGTTTTGTTTTTTGTTTTGTTTTTGTTTTTTTTTTTTTTTTTTTTTTTTGTTTTGTTTTGTTTTTTTTTTTTTTTTTTGGTAATTTGATTCTGGTGTTTATTTCTTTTGTTTTTCATATTGGATTTTTCAAAAATAGAATTAGTTCGCAATGTATTGTACATTGCATGTAAGGCTTCCTCCTCCCAGCATTTAATTCTCCATACTTCCTTTTTATTTTATCGTAGAACGATCGCAATTGGACAATTTTAAAAGTTGAAGCCAAGTATGAAATCCCTCATAATTAAATTGGTAATTAACTTGAAGTAATTAGTTTGTCGGTAATATAACTATAATCCAAATAGGTCTATATAATCAAAATGGAATATAACGTTAATGTGCACAATCTACCATTTAACATATGAATCATAATGACATGATGTCTAGTAACAGTCCCGTTCCAAATAATTAAATAGTATGAGTAAAACATAATATAAATTTTTATACTTCATTTATGAATTCCATAGGCAATCGAACCATCAAACAAAAAAATTGTGTAATATAGATTTTAGATTTTCTTTCAATGCAATTGTGAGTTGGAAGGCAGTTCAATATATAGTCTTCCCTCCCCAACTAGTATGGGCAAATTAGAGAAAATGATGACTATTAAATACATATCGTGTAAGCAATAGAACCGGATTCTATAGAAAAAATTGAAAAAAAAAAAAAACTCCGTACTAATTACACATATTTTCCTTGTTTGATAGTTTGATTGAACACTTTTCCTTATAATCACGAGGTTTTAATGCACTTTAGGTTACCTTTAGTCTTGTTTTTGTTTTTTTTTGTTTTTTTTTTTTTTTTGAAATAACAACAATAGATTAATTCAAATTCGTAGACAACACATTACAAATGATAGGTGGAGAGTTTGAAAACCACCTTTATTCAATGTAGATTAGGATTAGTAGAAATTATTGAAAGAGTAATGGGGAGATTTTAATCCACTTCGTGACACATTTATAATAAAGTATTGAAACATTCAAAGACTAAGTAATTGAATTATAATATATATCAATTCTAAAGTTATGAAATGAAAAATTTCTTTTTATAATTAAGTGTGTTTCAATTCAAATAAACATCATCTTTCAAATTTATTTATCATAAAATAACTTTATTTATATTATATAATTTTATTTTTAATTTCGACTACTTTTTTTTTTTTTTTTTATTATTATTATCATCATCTGTTTAGTACAACCTCAAACTCTTGCATCTTTTCCCCATCTTTGTATTTTTGTACAATTGTAAACATGAGGAACATACTTTGTATCATGCCTCCTCTCCACCATTTCATTCCCATACTCCTTTTTTACATAGTTATCTTTACCTACTTTCATTTACTCATTCCACAAGCAAATTTTGATTCAATTTCAGTAGTCCTCCTTCTCAAAATATTCAAAATTAAAAATACTACACAAGTCCTCCAATTAAATCACCAAAAACTCAATATGCTATTCAATAAATTTTACAAACCTTATTAATTAATATCTCAATTTGCACCTTTACAAAGATGACATGTTGATAGTTACCTAACAAGGACAATGTGGGTGGTCGGATGGATAGCAATAAATGTTTAGGCAGTCAATGATGTATGCATGCATGATTAAATTATATTCCAAATATATGCATTACCGAAACTACAAATAGGGGAATAACATAAGTTTGAATATATATATTTGTTGAAATATAATTATAGAATTCACTTTGAGAGGGCCGCTGGTGAGACTCGATCCCTGATCATTCTTTGCTTACTGTGCACATACAAGTTGTGTGGACCATATTTTGTATACTATAAAATAATGTACATTAAGTACAAAAATAATGTACATTAAGTACAAAAATAATGTACATTGTATTCAGGGGATGTACATTATTTTTGTACTGAGTGTACATTATATAATATAATGTACACTCGGTACAAAAAATAATGTACATTTAGTATATTAAAAATCTACTTTTTATTGTGGTTCACATAACACTGTGTGGACAATTTGCCGCTAGGAAGGATTATTATTAGGCAATGGCTTTGAAGACCAACTTCAACATCATGCTTGGTGCCAACTACTAGTTATAATTTTTTACGCAATAAAAAGCATTTGATCAACATACAATTTCACATTAAAATTGTTTTTCTTAGATTTATGGGTAAACTTATAATCACTATCTATGTGCCTTGTTTCCACTTTCTACATACTAACATCATGCTTTCCAAAAAAAACGGAGGCAAAATTGAATAATATTGCATCCTAGATGCATTAATAAAAAGCAAAACCATAGGCCATAGCTATGAGATATTAATGCCCCCACAGGAAAAATTGAATAATGCATTAATAAAAGGCTAAACCATAGGCCATAGCTATGGGACATTAATGCCCCATCGTCTTTTCCTCTCTCCATATCTATGAGACATTAATGCCCCCATCGCTTGCTCTCCCCATATATATGAGACATTAAAACCATATCTACTATAGTAAATGTTTATGGGCAGTCAATGATGTATCATGTATGCATGCATGATTAAATTATATTACCTGCATGGACAGCTCAATTGGTCATAGAGGTGAAAGTTGAAAAGAATGACCAGGGATTGAGTCTCACTAATGACAGTGTGAGAGAAACCTCTCAAAGTGAGAAAGACTCTTGTACGCAGAGCCTTTGTGGTTCATGTTCAGTTGATTCACGTACATTGCAATAAAGTGAGTTAGTATCCAATTATTTTTACTCATTTAACACTTTGAATAATATTGTGGTGTAGGATAATAATTGTAAGTTATGACATAAAATGCAACAAATATGACCTTTAAAAATTAACTTTTATTTAGGATCAAGTACAAATAAGCAATGAACTATTTCAATTATTTTACTCATTTAACACTTTGAATAATATTGTGGTGTAGGATAATAATTGTAAGTTATGACATAAAATGCAACAAATATGACTTTAAAAATGAACTTTTATTTAGGATCAAGTACAAATAAGCAATGAACTATTTTGAAATCATCAATTAAGCTATCGAACTCAAATAACTTTCGAATAAGTCATTGAACTCGGAAAAAAAGAGAGCAAATAATATACGAAGTGGTTTTTAGCAAAAAATCGATGTCGTATATTTATTTAAAAATTTTATAAAATATACGACGTCGATTTTTAGCTAAAAACCGACTCCGTATATTTTTTAAATTCTTTTTTTTTTTTAAATGCAACGTCAAAAACCGACGCCGATGACTTATTTGGGGGTTATTTGAGTTCGACGACCTAATTATTGTTTCTCAAAAAGTTCAATGACTTATTTGTACTTTATTCCTTTTATTTATCTTTTGTGGTATTGATAAATATATAAATATATATTGGTCTTTCCCCTTTCATTTGTACAACTATTGCCTACTATTTAACTTCACATCATCAACTATTTAAGTAATAATTTTGGGATAAAGATAATATAAACCTTTTGTTTTCACCTTTTTAAAAATGTGTAATCATTATTCTGTAAATTATGGTCCATACAACTCTGTAGATTATACTATCAAATAATGTAAATTCAATTCACAAATAATGTGCTTTTAGTATATTAAAAATGTACAATGAAACTACGTTATTTAAAATTGTTGATATGAAAATTAATAATGAGATATTTGGTAGTGAAACAGACATTGTAAGATTATAAGCAGAGATAATAAGTGATGATGCATATATTGATGATGTGGGAAAGTTGAAATATAATGCAGAAGATGGATTACTTTTAATGAGTGGTGTTGGTAACATAATTAAATGTGGAGTTGAATATTGCTAGCATTATATTAGCAACCTAGCTATATCACTTCTCTCTCCTATTACATGGGAATATGGGAATGAAATTGAAGTGAAAAGTAGGGTGTATGGTATGGGGGTGTATAGTATGGGCTAAATCTCTCCCCTCCCCTCTATAAAAGTGCTCCATCTCCCCCCTTTACCTCTCACTCTCATCATAACACTAAAAACCTTTCTCTCTCGCTCTCCGCCAGATCTCTCTCGGGCACTTTCCCTCCGCCGCGGTCTGTGGCGGTGCTTCCTGGTCTTACGCTTGATCTAAACCTCCCGAAGGACAACACCAGCAACCACCACCGCCGCCGCTGCTGGCCGTCACCATCATGATCGGGGAGTTCCTCCAGACCAGAGTCCTCAAGGACGTCGTCAATGCCGCTCCTCCCTCCGCCTCTCCGCCGTCCGACACCGGCGGCGCTGCCTATCGACTTGAGAGCCTCTCTAGTCACCAACTCCGGTGATCTTACTCTTAACACTTGGTATGATTCTCTAACTCCATTTTCATGTTCAGGGAGACTGGAGTTTTCTGGAGATATTATGTCTCTTCTTTATGCGGATGAATTTCTTGTATATATTTTTTCTTATAATGATGAATATTAATCGGCCAGCCCAGATCTTTTTTTAAATGTTTTAATTAATTAATGTTTTAATTATTGAAATTTGACCACGTATTTGCTTATTTACACCACCTATTTTACCTTTTTAAAATTCCAAAATACTTTATACCCACTTTTAACTAAAGGGTGGTGCTATTTAAATTACATTTTCTTAAAATTGTTATGTTGTTTACTAATATGATGTATAAAGCTGAGTTTGTTTGGATAAAAACCAATATTTAGTGTTCTAAGTTTCAATAATATATTTTTATCCTATAGGGTTACTAGGTGGCACTTAATTCTATTCACATTTCTTGCTTTTGTTCATTTGATATTTTTTCCAGATTTAAAAAGAATTTTCAAAGAATGACGATGAGACGAGACTGCAGTTGGGTTATGTTTGTCTACTTGCCAGATCATGGATTGGTCCAAAACAGAAGGACTCAAATTAAATGAAGGCCAGATAATAGGTATAGTTAATTATTAAATTAATCTCGTGAACTTCTCTGATCTGCTTCATTTTAGAAAAAAAAATTAAATTCAGATTTAATTTACATATTTATTGCTTAAGTTAATCTATTTGGTTGCTTGTGTTCCTATTTATAAAACAAATAAAATACTACATAGATGTTTAAACTGGCAACATTCAAGCCACACTGTTATTATATGATTTTTTTTTTTGTTAATAAAAAATGAATTTGATATTTCATTAATGTTCTATCCTTGTAAACTTTTAGCTTTAAAAAAAAAAAATTTGTATCAAAAGTACAAATTATTTACATATAACATTTTTTTATACTTAAAAATTAAATAAGAAAATATGTTTCCTCTCCACAGTGGTTAGGAGCCACTCATAAGATGGATTGTGTGGTTATACAATTGATTTAAATTAAATTACCTCAAGTTTTATTTTACCGGATGTGTATAGATGGCAACAAATGCAGCATTTTTATTGCTTGGTTTCTTCATCACTTCACTTTAGGCTCAAATTCACACCAATGTTTCAATCTCATGGGTTTTAAATGCTATTGTCAAGGAGCAAGTAAAACTATTTTTATTTATACATAAGATTTTATTAGCCACAAATTATATATGTTTTTAAAATTTTAAAATTGGGTTTTTAATTTTATTCAGATGCAAAATGTGTTTTAATCAGAACAATAATAAATAAATTTGTGTATAGGAGAATTTGTAATATTTTTTGAAGTACTTATTTCTTTTTTCTCATATAATCATGTGATTTTAAAGGGTGAGATTGGTGTGTTAATCAGACCGATCTAACACGCGTTGCATATGGTAGTGGTCCTACCAAGAATGTAAGTTAGTCTATTTAATTTGATGATTTTTTTTTTTTTCAAAAATTCAACAAATAATCCAAGTAAAACAAAATTTATTTGTTTCATTATTTTTATACTCGAATTTAATCATTAAATTTGTTGTATATAAATTTCTACAATTGAAACAAAGTCTATGCTCTATATTGTGACGGATCGTCACTTACAAGAGATGTTTGAGTACTTGACAGTGTAATTATTATAAATTTGAATTTAATATATTTTCATTCAAAATACACCACTAAATATTTTAACTATTTTTTTAAAGTGACTAATGTAACATACAGAGGTGCACGAATTTTTAAAGCCACGATAGATGATCTATTATCTAAAAGAATGAATTTTGCAAAAATGTATGATATTTTTCTTATATAATAGTTGATTGAAGATATGTATATATATATATATATATTATATATATATATATATATAATATATATATATATATATATATATATATATATATATATATATATATATTGCATTTGTATTTAAATCAAAACATGTATGCCTTGTGACAATCTATTTTTTTTTTCGAAAATACAACATTGTAAATAATTTGTTATTAAGATTTTTTTAGGCACTTCTTATTTGTACTTAACCTGGGGAATGACAATAATGATACATTGTGATCGATTTTGAGAACTCTGGCAAACATTGGGAGAAGTTCTTGAAATTGATCACAGTGTATCATTGTTGTCAATCCCTCAGTTTAAGTACCAATAAGAAGTGCTTACAAAAAAAAAATTAATAACAAATTATTTACAATAATAGTATTTTTGAAAAAAAAAAAAAAAACCTTAGAAGTTTGACATGACATACATATTTTTTTTTAAAATAATAAATGTAATTTAAATATCTTCAATCAACTATATAAGCAAATTATAATACATTTTTACAACAATTCATTCCTTAGATAGTAGATCATCCATTGTGCTTTAAAATATTCTTGCACCTCTGTATGTTACATTAGTCATCTTAAAAAATAGTTAAAATTTTAGTGGTGTATTTTGAATGAAAATATTTTAATTTCAAATGTATATACTTAAACTGTCAGGTGCTTCAACATCTTTTGTAAATAACGATCCGTCACAATATGGAACATGGACTTTGTTTCAACTGTAAAAATTTACATACAACAAAATTCAATAATTAAATTAGAGTATAAAATTAATGAAATAAAAAATCATGTTTTACTTGATTATTTGTTGAACTTTTGGTAAGAAAATATTCAAATTGGATAGAATTACTTATATTCTTGGTAGAACCACTACCATATGCAGCGTGGTGTTAAGAAGCCGGTCTCATTAAACCATTAACTTCTATTCTTTAAATCACATGATTATTGAGAAAAGAAATGAGTATTTTTATAAATATTTTTGGTAGAACCACTACCATATGCAGCGTGTGTTAAGAAGCCGGTCTCATTAACACATTAACTTCTATTCTTAAATCACATGATTATGAGAAAAGAAATGAGTATTTTATAAATATATTACAAATTTTGTTGTACAAAAATTTATTATTGTTGTTCTAATACAAAAGTTTGTTATTATTGTTCTAATACAAAAACTTGTTATTATTGTTATGATTAGAACATACACATTTAGCATCTGAAAAAATATCAGAGCTTAAGTATGGGTATAACAAGAAATGTAGACAGAGCTTACTTGTAACAAGAACCGAATTTAATAATGCCACCCAGAAACCCGACCTATAGGTACAAGGCCTAACTTAGAACCAAATTATGGGCTTGGTAACAAACAAACTCAATTTTATTTATACATGAGATTATTGAAAAAAAAATTAAGAAAATGTAGTTTAAGATAAAATGAATTTTGTACATATATAAATATATAATTCATATGGCTGAGCAATGAGAACTGATCTAATAATCTTATAGGAAATTAAAATTATAAATTGAGATTGCAATATAATTATTTGAGAAAAGGAGTAACAAGAGCAACGTAAACACATATCATACGCTTAGAATGGAACATAACACAAATTATGGGATTTGAAACCAATTCAAACTAGTGCAATTTGATATATCATACAGTGAAGAATTTTATTTTAAGAAAAAAAATTGTTTTGTGTTTTTTTCCTTAATTTATTGATGCAGGCACAAGATAGAAACTAAATTAAAGAATGAGGAGGACATACTTGTAAAAAAATT
>VALG01001984.1:0-12766 GCA_009835305.1 Ipomoea purpurea
AGAGGGATGGTTGGTTGCTGCCGGACTTCATTATGCAAGATGCATGGTGGAGGATTGAAGAAGATAAGAGGGAGGGTTGATTGTTTTTGTTGTTGATGTGGTGGTGAGAAGAAGCCGTGAAGGGAGCAAAGAAACAAAGATGTTGGCTGCTAAGTGTTGAGGTCAAAGAGAGGGATGATACAAAGCATACACATACACACTAGATGGTACGGTTATTCAATGAATGGGTTGGGTTAGGAAGTTGGGTTGGGTAACATAGGTTGGCTTAAACACTTTAGGCTCTCAAAATATTAATACTTATATTTATACATACATATGGGCTCAACTTGTGGGGTTCAAGACTTATATAATATATAGTTTTAGGATAATCATGCACTTGGGCTCAAAGAATAATTATTAGGCCTTAGGGATTAAAACTCTCATTTTGGGTCTAGATATATTTTGTACCAAAAATATTGTTCACCATAATAGGTAGACACGAGCCCGTTTTAAAATAAATAGCTATATAAATATTTTATCAAATATTTAATATCGGGACTATAATTTATTTTTAGGAAAATACGGGGTGTCACATTGTGACCTTAGGATGCATGCTACAATCTTTATGTTTAATTGTATTGAATGTATCTGCTATTGCTTGATTGAGTCTGTTTCTCGGATATAAATTAGATTTTCGTAAGTATATATGTATTCCAGTTTCAAAATGAGTTTCTTATATCTACCTTATTGTACTTAACGCGTTGGAGTGGGTTACCAGCATTATTCGCTAACGGTTGTTATATCGAATGCTTTTCAGTTACCATGAGTAGCTTTGGACCGTGCTAGTGGACCCGTGGACTTAGTTAGATAGTTCTAGACTGGATAAGATGGCCTGCGTGCCTTGATTTTTATTTGGGTTTTAGTCATGGCTTAAGCTTTGTTTGTTAGTTTAGCATGTGCATCTGAGTTATCCAGTTCAAATGTGGCATAGCACCCCGACTACTATGTCTAGTTATGCTCCTGTTTGGGAATTAATAAGAGAGCCTTTGTTTTATAGGTTTTAAATATCTGCGAAATTTAGGGGTGTTACAGTTGGTATCAGAGCCTAAGTTCGACCCTAGGACAATGCCTTTAGGATAAGACTTTAAAGACGTTAGGCTTGAATTCTAAGTGTTTGAGGTGTTTTAGGAAAAGGACTTTAGGACATTAGGCTTGAACTCTAGGTGTTTAAGTACTTAGGGTATAGGAATCTTAGGACGCGTGGTGAGACTGTAAGTTTATCTATCATTGTCTGCTTAACTTCTCCTTACTCTATTCGATGCTTAGCTTAAGAGTCCCCATAATTATCGCATCAAGGAAAGGATGCGAACCCCTAACTTACCATTACGATCGGTGCCGATCCTGTAAACACCGGAATTACGCCAACGAGGAACCATTCGAGAACCCCTACCCAAAATTCGTTAACCTAAAACCTACAAGAGTCGACTCAGGGTGCCCAGACGTTAAGCAACGCCATCCTTAATAACAACAACCGACCACCTCAAACGGGAACACAGACGTGGCTCACCAAGTCTCGAGCCATCGCACACCTATCTTCACAAGGGAAGAAGATCCTACGACCCTCGAGGAATGGATCCGAACGTTCAACAAGATCTTTGAAGTAGTGGAATGCCTGGAAGGACGTCGTGTGGAACTAGCCTCGTCCTACTTCGAACATAAGGCTGATCTTTGGTGGGTTCACGAGGGACCTACCTGTAGGCAAGAACCGGGATTCAACTGGGAAACCCTGAAGGCTCGGTTACGGGGACGTTTCTACCCCGCGCATGTAAGGACAACCATGTACGCGGAATTCCTCTGCCTGAAACATGGATAACTACATTGGTGGAATACCATAAACTATTCTTCGAGCTGGCCCGTTTCGCGCCTGAATGGTGCCCATAGAGGAAACTAAAGTAGAGGAATTTGTGGCAAGTCTCAACTTCAAACTCGAAAGGTTTTAACCGTAAGTAAGACCAGAACCCTCAACGAGGCTTACGCTAGCACCGCTGACCTTCACCGAATCCAACTTCTACAACGGGGAATTCAGGAACAGACCCGGAAGAAGGAGTAACGGAAGTGGGAGACCACCTGTAAAGAGAACTAGAACGCCAATTAAATGCAAGGAAGTGAAGTAGTGCATGGACAACGTCTTTTTAAATCTTAGTGCGAGGTAAGTATATCATGTTGACTTGTGAACCCTTTGCCCCAGCTTAAAGTATTCATTCTCCCTTGAATCCCAGCCTCTCGATTTTCTAATTATTGAAACCCTTGCCTCGAATCCTTGATTATCCTTGAAAACAATTAAACACCTGTTATGCCTCTAGTCACTCTTTGTTGTACCTAATTTATCATTGAAACCTTAAATCTTTATGAGCTTGAAATCTTTGCCATTGCTTTA
This sequence comes from Ipomoea purpurea, assembly GCA_009835305.1. Taxonomy (NCBI): domain Eukaryota; kingdom Viridiplantae; phylum Streptophyta; class Magnoliopsida; order Solanales; family Convolvulaceae; genus Ipomoea; species Ipomoea purpurea. The sequence continues at coordinate 2,417 of VALG01001984.1, forward strand.
AACCTGTATCCCTATCTTTCGAACGCTTGCTAAAACCCAACAAGTGGTGTAAACCCCTTGCTTCATCTAAGTGGCATGCAGGTTGATGCTTATTAGGTTAGTGTTAGGATAGTTGTTGAAAAGGACTCGCGTGTCAAGTATAGACGACGGACGCGTGGAAAGTGTCGTGCACTAAGCTTTCCTGCAATAAAGATCTTACTTTGGAATGAGGACCTTGATGGTTTTAAGGCACCGTAAGAAGTACATGTGACACAAAATCGCCAAACGCCATGCAACGTCAAGAGTTGTCAACCAACTGCATTCCAAGGAAGAGAAAGGTATCCCTAAGCATTTGGTCACTAAAGGATTAAACAGGGACCGGGCGACAAGCCGAACTTCAAGAAAAACCAAGAGGGCTTGCCTATTAATCAAGGCAAGGAAAAGACAAAGTTGGTTTATAACCGACACCCTGTGAAGGTTTACGAGGTTGCTAATTGGAAACCAGACCCACTAAGCAACAATGAAGGACATGCAAGAGTCTTGACTATCTAGAACTCGTTTAGGGTTCAATAGCGTTGTTCGATGAGTCATTCTATGTATTCAAGTCCCTTTTGTTGTTCGTGTGAGCATGGGATTGTTGGGACTCGAACCTGTGTGTTCTTGGGATTTTTTCGAAGAGAATTTCCCCTTCGCAAGAGTGTACCAGCGGGACCTTTGGCGGGACCCCGACTAGACCTTGGCAGCGGACGACCTCCCACCTTGCGCCCACTGGTACGCTGTGTTGATTCTTTTACTTCTCGTTTTATTGATTCACTGTGCACTTGCGTGCCTCGAGTGATGAACGCGAGTCTTGGGTAAGGAATCATGGGTTTTCTAAAAGTGGTGACTCGGTAAAAGACCTTACCCGCAAGACGCCTTCGAAAAGACACAACCAATTGCATTACACATGGAGTTGTAGTTGGACTCTACGATGCAACCGACTAGGGATGGTTGACGAGAAGAATTGTGCAAACCAAGGAGTCGAGTTGGGAGCTTGTGCTAAAGACCTACAAAGGCCTTAAAGTGAAGCGTAAGGATGGACCAGGCCTCCTTCAACCATTGGACATCGTTCGAGTAATCAGAGGACTCCTTACAAGCGCTAAGAGTGTCGTTGTTTGTGTGCTAAGGAAAGAGTAAAGAGCACATTGGTGCAAGGCTCAAGGGTTTTTTAAGGACCAACAAGGAAATAAGATGACTCGTAAAGTCACCGAGTTATTCCGCAATAAGATTAGGTAACCAACTACACTTCAAGAAGAAGATGAGCATGCAGAGGCGCCTTCATCATTAAAGTAACACAAAAAGGTACATTAAACGAACTCCAGGGGACATGAAGTCTTGCTAAGATTACATTCACTAAAGAAGAGATGAAATTCAATAAGGAGGGAAAGTCAACCTGAAGTTTATTGATTCCCAAGAGGGTTTGGGAAGAATTTGGAAGTGGCCCTAGAAGATTGGCTTTGTTGACCAAACTTGGTCAAGACCTTGGGTGCATTAGAGAAGTAAGTGTTGAATCATCGCGGGAGATTCCCTCAAGATAGAAAAGAAAGATAAGACTTTAGCTTGGGAAGCAAGGTCTTGACAAGGATCTTAATAGCAGATGCCAAACACCAAAAAAAGGGATCATCAGTTTGTCGATACGTCGTGATCAAAGCATCGAACCAGAGTAGTCACTTGGAGATCGAGAACCCTTAACCCATCCTACCCGATTCCTTTCCTTCCTTTGACATCGAACCCTTTATTGCAAAACCCTTTTCTACCCTCAAACATTTCTTGATTCCCATTTTAACGTCATACAAGGGTGGAACCTCACTTCCTAAGTTGCAATCTTTGATCCTAATTCCTACTCCACTTTGTCCTCAAGTTTGAACCCGACCGTCAACTCTCTTTTATCCTTTTAAGTTTAACCAATCATTTTCCAAAACCCAGTATCAGATATTAATTATATTTTCTGTAAAATTCTTTCTCTTTTTGAACCGTACCAGTGTTGCTTGTTATCCCGTAATGATTTTCAGTTCGGGGAGAAGTTCTTGGAGGGAAAAGGGTGTAACACCCCGTGTTACGGACTTTAATCCTGGATTAATTATTTAATTAATTCCGTTAATAATATTTAAAAGGATTTATTTGGTTTTAAGATTCCTCTAATTAATTAATGTGGTCCATCATGGACCGTGGACCTTGCATAAAACTAGAGTCTTAAGCCTATTAGGAATAAGAGGTAACCTTTTTCTAGTCAGATCTAATTGGAATTCCTAGACTATATATCTGTAGGGATAAGAAAGTAGCATTTTACTATTCAATCTGATTAGGATTCTTGATATATATAAATAAGGGGTTAGAAAGCATTTAGGAACTTACAACCATAGTATATGTACAGAAAATTATTCCAGGGATTCCCCACCACCAAGCCTAGGGAGATCAATCGATGAAACATTTAGGGGCAAGAACCTTTAATGCAAGGGAGGATTCATTAAGGCTAAGAGTACCATGTCTCACAAACTATTTTCCTCGCTATTATCTTAATTCATTGTCTCACTTTGTAATGTTATGTGCTTGGATCTTGATAGAGCTTTGCTAGGTTATTTGTGTTTCATATATATATCTTGATGTTATGGTTAATTTGATGCATATGTGATTAATCTTGATGTTCTTGATACCATGATAATTATATGGCATGATCTTAGTTTTTGATTATGTCTAGGCCTAGGGTATACATGGATTTCGTATTATGTTTTCTTGGTATGTTTGGGTGGATTTTGCATGATCGGGTTTGAGTCTTGGCATGTTTAGGAATCGTGTTAGGAAGTATTTGGTGTGATTCTTGGTTTAATTCCGTTAATTAAATACGTGGTTTAGTCATTATGCGTATTGAATGCGTGCAGCATGGTTTGGGTTCCACAAGGGATCCCGGGCCATAAAGTTCCTGTGTATCAGTGCGGGTAGGTGGGCACTGACCACTTGCCACCTACCGCTTTCCCCCTCACTGTTCCAGCGGGCATCGGCGGCGGTGGACTGCCCGCCCACCTGCTGGAATATAACTCGTCGGCGGCGGGTGGTCCTCCACCCGCCACCTACCCGCTGGTATCTCGGCGTGGTTCGTGGTGTTTTTTCCCGTTTGATATTTCCCGTGTCCTTTTGTACCCCGTTTATCGTGTGTAAGTCTAGTCTGATGTATCGCGTACCGCTTCTTAAGTAAAGAGTCTTGTGTATTGCATGACTAGTTGAAATTGGATATCCCGTTGTTCTAGGGGGAGTATATATAATATACTATATTATCATTATATATATATATATATAATTATAATATATATAGGCTGCGGTCCATTAATCTGGTTGCGATCGATAATATTGATAATAGGTGCGGTTTTCTAGTTTGGTTGCGATCAAGTTTATTGATACAAATGAGTATTGTGGTTCATTGATTGTTGCGGTCAATCTCTTGTTCTGCGTCAAGTTAAATGCTCAGGGCCATCGTCAGGAGCTATATGGCATTGACCCTTGCATGGAATCAAAGTTCGGGTCGTGAATGGTCTTGGGCGCCACCACATATGTGTGTGCCAATCTTGTCTTATTGTTGATGCTATTATGTGATGATAACTGAGTTATTGATATGGTTGTTTGGTGTTTGTGACATTCAGGATGCTTGTAGATCTGTATGTTAATTGTATGAATGTATCTGTATTGATTGATTGAGTTGGTACTCGGATTTTTCTAATTAGGTATTCATAAGCTATATATTATTCGGTTTCAAAATTGAGTTTCTTATATCTTCTATCTACTACTTAACGCGTTGGATGGGTTATCCAGCATTTTCAGGCTTTTTTGACGGTTCGTTAATACAAATGTTTTAGGAACCATGAGGTAGTTTTGGAGAGCGTAGTGGACCGTGGCTTAGTTACATAGTTCTATGACTGATGAGATGGCTTGTTGTGCCTTGATGCTGTATTTAGGTATTAGTCATGGCTTATGCTTTGTGTTAGTTTAGCTTGTGCATCTGAGTTCTCCATCTCAGATGTGGCTAGCACCCCGACTACTATGTCTAGTTATGCTCTGTTTGGGAATTAATAAGAGATTAGCCTTTGTTTTATAGATTCTAAATATCTACGAAATTTAGGGGGTTACATGATGTTCTCAATGAAAGCTTAAAAATGTTTGTAACTCTTTTTGGTTGTTTTGTATTGCTCTTTTTCCACTTTCTAACGGTGGAGCCCTCCATAAAAGAAAAACTTTTGAGGGAGAAGAGAGCTAAGAGAAGAGGAGAATTCTTAATCCATGATGATGTCCCTTCAATTTTATTTTACACTATATGTACTAGTTGATGTTCTAACAAACCTCTTACCAAACAGCCTAAGTTGCTAGCTTTATTTAATGACTAGAATAATTAAAGTTAAATAAGACAAAGTCAAAAGCTAAATAATTTAGGAACAGACATAGTCATCCGCCTTAGAGGTGGCCGTGTGATCCGCTTATTGTGTAGATTGGTTTTGCCTTCTTTGTAACATGAGTTTTTGTGTTTTGTGTTATGATAATTTATACCTTAAAGATATGAATCTGTTATCTGAACAAATTAGTAATTTTGTTTTATGTTATGACTTTTTTATGTTTTGTGTTATGAAATTCGGTGCTATAAACACAATTATGTACCTAAATCTGATTTGAAAAATAAGCAAATAATAACATTGTATGTATCTTGTACTGTGATTTTTTGTGTCTTGTGTTATGAGTACCTTACGAGTATGAATTCTATACTTCGTCATTTTGATTCAGGATCCAATATGATATATGGACCCTGACCCATGATATAAATCGCCATAAAAATTGCCTATTGCTGTGCAACATGGTGCACACGTTGCAAAAACGACGTCGTTTTGACTAAAAACGCGCGTCTCACCCTAAAAAACAAAAATTCAAGTTCGATTCCAGGCAATAGTTTTTTTGTGTGCATAATTTGAATTATATATCAACAAATTCATAACTATATATCCACAAATTCATAGCTATATATCCACAAATTCATAACTATATATCCACAATAATATTGTTGAGAGGAATCGAAACTAATTTTTTTTTTTTTTAAATGGACACGCGTTTTTAGTCAAAACGACGTCGTTTTGAAACCGTGTGCACCATGCATGGTGCACACGGTTGCACAACATACCTATTGGGGTGATAGTATGTATAACTTGTTTGTCTTTGATCCTCAGTTGTGGTATTCATTCGGGTTTTAGCTTCTGCCACTGCATAATTCATTTTCCATGTCAGTACGTGTCAAAGTTTCCAAGAAACTCATATCGTTTGAGAAACATGAAAGCTACATGAAAATGATGAGGTTCAATTCATGTGCAGTTTATTAAGGTATGAGCTGCAGTCACCTAATGTCATCTCAACCAAATCAGAAACCAATACTATATTTTTTTTTAAAGAAAAGATGACATTTTAAGGAAGAGACAGTCCTATAGCTTTGAAAGTTGGCCCTTCATCCACCTCCGAATCATTTCCACGATGCTTTGGGCTGATCCATTGGAACCAAGTGCCAGCATCATGAACCTTAAGAAACGTGAGAGATCCATGGCTCTTTTGTATCCCTTTCTCCTTTCCATCCTACTAAAAATTTCACGTTTGGAGCTGCACGGAATCCTTTTGGCCAGACCACTGCAAGCTCGAACCCATCTCAAATTGCCTGTTCAATCAAGTAGGTGCATAGTTTTGGATTAATGATAGATGTTGTGTTATTTGAAGATGAGAAAAACTACCAACCCAGTTGCAAATAAGATATATTCGCCCACGTAAACCAACAGATTGATACCATCCTCCAGGAGAGATGGAATTCCTATGCCAAGATTCTTGAACTGTCATATCCATTCCAGAGACTGTGGAGCTGCATGAAACCCAATCAATGTCGCCCACCCCGAGAGCATCCTTCACTGATTCATGTTCAGGAAAGTCTCTGCATTTGAGAGGTCATAGCAGAGTGACCCAACACAATTCTTCCGAATATCATAGTACTGCACATGTGAATTACAAGGTAAATATATATATGCTTATGGTGATTGCAAGCCAAGATCGAAAAGAGAGTAAATTACAGAAAACATTCATCTGTTACATTTAGGTCCCCATGTTTCTCCAGTATCCGGTCAAAGAGGGGTTCGCAGCGACTATACACCACAATCACCACAAGCAGATCCACCATTACTGTACACTTCCTCACAGCTTTTTGACAGTCCGGGATAAGCTGAATCAGTTCATCATGGAAAGATTTTTGAGATAAGTTGTTGTCCAAAGCAAAGTCTGGGTATGATGGATACTGTATTCCCGGATCTGTGAGTCCATTGCCAATGGCTAATGCCCTGTTTCAATATCAGTGTATAAATGGATTTCATCATGTTCCAAAATCCAGATTTCAGAACTGTGAAGATTGTTATACCTTAAGGTTTATGTAAATTCCTTCTTTCTTCTTGTTTCCTTGGTTAATCCGTGTGCCCAATGCAGGAATATAATGCCCAGCATAGGACTCTCCAGTTACAAAGAACTCATTCTTTGCATATTCTGGGTGTGCCTTGAAAAATTCCTGTATTTCATATTTTCATTGTACCCATAGATGAATTAATTAATAAAATCAACTTGTACCCTGTAACTAATTTATAAAATCAAATTTAGTGGAAGACCTGTAAGAAGGCATAAAGATCATTGCTGACACCATTTTCATCATAACGGATGTCATCTTTACTTGAACTATAGCTGAAACCCGTTCCAGTCGGTTGATCAACATAATAATATTTGAAACCTGTCAAACAAACTTCTCAAATTTCATGCCTTTGAAAATTTAACCAAATTAAATCCCTAGAAAATGATTGATTTACGTAAAACACAATGATAGCGATCGAATTAAGAAGTATCAACTTTGCCAGTCTTCAAGATGGAAACTTCCTATGACGCTCTTAGCTCCTAATTGGAATTAGATAAGTCATTTCATTCTATGACAAAAAAATTTGGAAATCCAGCAAGATTGGTCAGATTAATATGAAAATATATTGAAAAATATAATATTTATTAGGAATATAATATTTGTTATTTATAAGGAAAAATACAATATTTTTGAAGAAAAATGTAATACTTTTAAATCCTTTTACATTTTGATTTAAATGTATTATATTTTTTCTCAAAAGTATTACATTTTTCCTTATAAGTAGCAAATACTTTATTATTGATTAGTATTACATTTTTCAATATAAATATTATATTTTTATATTGACCCGACATGTCTCACAAATAAGGATAGATCTGTGAGACGGTTTCAGTGTTTCACGGGATAGTCACTTTTCCAATAAAGATATGCTAAGAATATTTGAATTCTAGATACTGGTACGGTGTAACACATCATATAGTATGTAATGTAGATTGATTGTTGTTAATTAGATATGTATGTCTTAAGAGCTAACATTTATTGTTTTGGGCATTGATTTTGATTAATTAAGTAAATGTTTTTATTTATTTTATTTTCTTTAAAAAACATTTGATATTATTCCATACAATCTTTTTAATCTTCATACTTAAGAGTTAAGAATATATTGTCTATTAAATATTTTCTCTCTAACAAAATTAATTGTGGATTTATTACGTTAACCTAATTCTCTCTTGTCTCTGCTTTTCGACTACTCAACTTCCTACATGGTCGCCGTCTCTGTAAAGCATGTGGATTGGAGGCGGCTTCCAATCCTCTTTCCTCTGCCGCCATCTACACTGCAGACAGCGTCCGCCTTCATTGTCTTCTCTGCCTTCACCATTTTTTTTTCTTTCATTCTCCGCCTTCACACGATTATTTCCCTTTACATTGTTTTACTAGTCTACTTTTGTTTGCCGTTTCTGTGTTTTTTCTCCTTGTTGTTTTGACGAGTACTTCCTCTCGTTTACTTGCGAGTTCTTTTTTCATAAAGCGTGAAACGATATAACTGATCATGGCGTATGTGAATCTCATCATTGGGTGACAAACATGACAATGAAAAAGCGACTCCTCTGAACTATGATATGCAGTTCAGCCCGATGGAGATATTGTCAATGGATAGAAGAATGAAAATAGATACTCAGGTTGTGTGCAGGACTATTCAACCACTGTCAGTCTTGGATACGTTTGACCAAATCATTAAAGAAGTTTTATGTTCCTCCAAAGAATCCAGCATCAAATTTGTGAAATAGTCTGCGAATCAAGTTTTCTTTAGCATTGCTACGAGAAGTTGTTTCTATGTTTGACGGTAAGGAATGTTTAACCATTCCATCAATCTTTATTGAAAACGTTTCAGCCTATAATTAATGATTAGCTTCTTTATTAAAAAAAAATAAAAAATGAGTTAAAGAATATGAGTGACGAAGAATTTATTAATGAAGTATTGTAAAAATGTTCCTAATCTCTTGAAAGTCTACGTTTCAGAAGTCTGTCTCGCGATCATCCACGGAGGCGGAGTATCGGGCCCTGGCGAATTCAGCAGCTGAGGTCCTATGGGTCAAAAATCTGTTGCAAGAGTTAAAATTGGGCTGGTTGAGCCTCTGGTACTGTTTTGTGACAACTTGAGCGCCACGTACGTTTGCAAGAGTCCCGTGTTTCATTCCCGCATGAAGCATCTCGCCTTGGATTTTACTTCTTCGTTCGGGATTTGTTGCAAATGGTACGCATAGTTGTGCGGCACGTTTCGTCTTCGGCTCAACCTAGCTTATCTTCTACTAATCACAGGTCGTCGCCCCATAAAAAACCTTACATCCAAAACCCCAATAAACCCACCACAACAATTTCAATACCACAACCAACACAACAACCAAACATCACCCCACACAAAAAACCAAAACTATCTCCAAACACAACAAAAACATAAGACCCAAACATCCAACCAACAAACCTATAAACAACCCATTTCAAGAAGACCCACTCACACCACCTACCACTACACATCATCTATTTCTTCATGCTTCAAGGTCCCCAAGATCATCTAGCGAAAGTACGGCTCTAACTCAGGATCCATCCATCATAGAATAACATATAGAAAAAAAAAATAGAGACTCACAATAAACAAAGCAAAAAGGAGACACAAAGGCACAAACTTTCAATAGGGTAGTGCAACGTCAACCCAAACAGGCACAACTCCTCAACAAAACTACAAATCATCACATCAAAAACAACCAAAACAACTAACCCACTATCAAAGCTCAGGGCCCAAATTTTAAAGGCCCAATATTTAATTTGTACTTAGCTAGTAGGATATTAAAGCCCATAAAAATTACAATTAGTGTTTAAAAGATTACATGGAGGAATGTAAAATATGTAATTATTGGTGCTCTTTGGGCGGGTCAAGGGTTCAATTCTAGCTAGTGGGCATCTTTCATATCTTTAATAATGTTTTTATTATTATTACGAAAAAATATACTTTTGATAGGGCCTCATTTAATTTTAAGAACGGGCCACGACAAAACTAAAAACCGGCCCTGTATAGGTATCCCTTTTACAAGACAATTGGGACGGTATTAGGACTTTGCTTATATCGACAGCATAGTGCCTCATTTCATTTTTAAGAACGGGGCACCACAAACTAAAAACGGCCCTCATATAGGTTAATCTCCTTTACAAGACAATTGGACGGTTTAGGAGTTTCTTATGTCGAAGCATGCTTCAAGGTAGTATTGCTCAAATCCTTCTTTAACGTAAATCTAGAAAATTAAAAAGTGATTGATGTTTCACAGCTGCGGACATTTTTATCTATTTTCCCTAACAATTGTCGTTGGCGCTAGATTGTGATTTGGCAAACAAAATGTTTACTTTTTTTCTTTACTTTTTTAAGTAATTAACTAATTTACAACTAGTGAATAATTTGAAATAGTGAATTTTGATATTTAGGGTACGTATAATACTTTTATGAATTTAATAACACAAATACACTTTTTGAGAGTTATAGTATGGGCCTTGTTTGGATAATCATGCGGTTAGCGGGTAGTGAATTTCGTATATGCGGTTATTAAAAATAACGGATTGGTATTAGTGAGTTTGACCAGCGAATTGTTTAGCGTTTTGTACAAAATATTCTGTAAAACTAACTGTTTAAGAATTAGTGGTTAACATGTAAATATACTTATAATAATAATAATAATATAATAATAATAATAATAATATAATAATAATAATATAATATAATAATAATAATAATATAATATATAGATTAATATGATAATAACAATAATAATGAATATAATAAATAATATATAATTAAAAATAATAAAAAATTTTTTTTTAAAAAAAAGAGCATCCTTTTTCATTTTTTCACTTTTTCCACCGTTTCCACATCAGTCGGGAAA
>VALG01001985.1:4352-41852 GCA_009835305.1 Ipomoea purpurea
TGATTGGTTATTACATGCACTTATATTATAGGTCAATTTGAGGGGTGAATGAAAATAGGTTTGTATTGTCACCAGATGTATTGATTATTATTTTGTTCTATTAGATAGATCAGACGTCATTTATATTCATTTTGTGTTCTAATTCGTGGTATGAAATTTGTTAAGGCCCTTTATGATAAGGAATCGGTTGATCTTTCATATTTATCTGGTTTATAATGTGTTAGTCATAGTAAAAATGTCAATTTATAAGCTTGAGGTTGCGATAACTTGAAGTTAAGTGTTTGTTATACATATGACGGATATAGAGTGTTAGAGAGGTGCATGGTTCAGATGATATATTCTTCTATAATAAGGTACTTATCAATGATATAATTACAAGAAGATGTAAAAATGCAATGTAAGGATTAGAATGGTGTTAATCAAATTAGTCTGTAGGGGGATCGCACTTGTCTAAGTCCGATCTGACTATCAATAACTACTTCATGATTATGCTTGCTGGGATTTGAAGCAAGTGTCTGCTTAATGTCTCTTAAGCAAATGAAAGAAATATATTAATGGAGCTGTTGCAGTGGTTTAATCAGAATATTATTACATTTTGCAATGTAGATGTAAAACCAGAACGATACTTAGTTCATTGATTATTTTGTTAGTTTTATATGTAGTTTTGGGTATTTGTCCTAGAATATAGGGTGGGTTTGAATGATTTTTAGAAGTATATGCAATCTGTCGAATGGGTAGCAAAGATGGAAAAGTGATATACCAAACACTATTTATTTCATAAGTATACGAGGAAATGTTCCCACTTTGTGAAGCATGTCACGTCACTAGAATCATCTTCTACGAGATACGTATGAGGGTAGTTAGGGCTTAGTTAAAGATGATTCCTCATATATTTAAGTGTGCCGATGTAGTTGATTTGTTCAAACCTATGAATGGAGAAATGAGTATGATACTAACGAAATAAACGAGAGATAAATAAGATGTGAAAAGTTTTTATAGATAGAGAAGTAAGTAGTAATATAAATTGAGGAATGATGTAGTTGAAGCAAGTTTGTTATCAATAGTAGGATCATGTTATATGATGAGTTTATGGCTAACTGAATGTTCATTTTCTAAGGTAGTTATGGTATGATATGCAGATGTCAGATTTGTTCAATAAACATAAGATGGTTCAAAACTCTTCAGTCTGCATAGAGCCTAAAGGAAGCATAAAGTCTCTTTTTGTTTAAACATAGAATGTTCATACTTTGTATATTACCAGTAATCTTTGATTAATTTGAGGCCTACAGCATTAGACACAAAAGAATAATATAAAATAGATAAATCAGTATGCATACTATGGTTCTTGGCGTAATTACCAGGAATGTGCCATTTTGAGGGTGAGGCTATAAAATTAAAGTTTGGGTCATATCGATCTAAATCGAAAGAAGGAATGTGAATTCGATAGCTTGCGCTTGTTATGTATTATTACATAGTTTTGTGGAATTAAGGCAAAAAGATATATAATAGTATTTAGCTCGCTAGCATAGCTTTGTAGAGAGATCAGGGTAGAGACAACTAGCATATTATTGTGCTGTATCACAACATTTATTCCTGCAGCATCTGCATGGTTATGCGCTGTTCATCCCCCAAAACCTTCGGTCTCTTTATCAGTTATTTAGTATTGCTAATATATATGTTATACATTGAGTGAAACTGTTGAAAATTTAGGTATATAAAGGTATTAGATTAGCATATACTCCCTCTCTTCGTAATGTTCGGATTGATTGTGCCTCTCTGTTCATTTGTCTCTTAATTAGGGTTAAGTTTTGAATAGTTGAGTATATGCATAACCATCACATATTTCTCTTCTTACTTATGATATAAATCCAGTGTGAGCTTCATGTCTCTGACATCATCTTTCTGCTCTCGTTGGGGGCATATCACTCGGTTAATCCGTCTGTCATAACTGCAGGGTCTGCTGCGTTTTGCTCTCGTTCGGCGCCTACTATTAAGGTCGTTGAGTATTACACAACGCAACGCCATGATCGTTTGACATTGCTGCTCGCCGCGCGCAAGTCTCGGAGGCGGTTTATGCGCGCCCTGTAGGTCAAGTACCTGAGGCTACCCCGTATTCTACGCTGGATATGTACCTGATTCCGAGATTCGATTCTCTCATCACCCCTGACCCCATATTATCTCTTTCCTCGTCGAGAAATGAATAATGGACTGCTGAGCGTCTCTTATTATCCTACCCTCTCCCCAGCCCACAGCACGTTGGCTCCATTTTCAAAACTTTGATGTCTAATTTTGGTGCTCTCCGTAAATTCACTTCTGATTTACGCTCGCCTGACACCCTGTCGCTCCACTACTATTGTCTGTGTGCCCGCTGGATTACACTCACTCCCTCTCTTTATAGCAGCTAGCCCATGCTCTTCGACGTTTCCCAAGAGATACCTCTTATCACACATTATCATCTTCATTCACATTACAAGAACATTGTCGATCCCATTAATAACATCTTGTTGGGGCCGGCATGCTTCTTATACATAGCACAGGACTACGTCCGCCTCGTTACGGTCAGTACGCGGGAGACTCACCACACCCCTGTTTTTGACATTTACTATGTGCCACTCTTTTCCCGCCCAAACGTATCATCTGTTGTTATTGTCTTGATCATCATGCAGACGCATTTCCGATAGTTTTTTATTGACATATTCTCTCCACATACCCTAGTGTCGTCTGTCCCTTCCGACGGGCTCCCTAGGCTTTCCGCGAGCTGTTGTTTTTGCCCCACGATTGCTCGCTGGTCCCATAATATCATCTTATGGCTTTTGCTAGCATTACCCCACGAGTGTTAGAAGCTGGAACTGTCCGAGATCTATTCTCGTCTTCACTGCTAGATGCTGATGGCATCTCGCCTCACTTGCATATCTCCATCCCCTTATGGTGCACAAATAACGCTCTGCTGTCGCGAACCATGCTTGCTCGATAGGTATCTTCGACGCACACTAATTGTTTGCTGTACCCCCCTCACACGTTACTCGGGACCCTTCGTATGTTCCTATGGTGAGGCCATATTCTCCGCAGTGCATACCAATTAACATCATCAGTCTTTTGGTCACAATTTGGTTATTATCCCTGGGTGTGTCCATTTCTGTCCATTAGGCACCGACTCTGTCTATCCGGCTTTGGTTCTTTAGTCAAGGTGACTTATGAAGGCATCCTCCCTTGGCACCGGCCTTCCGTCTAGCGTCATAGTCAGCAGACATACGGACTCGTAATCACCATTCTTCAGGCGCGACAAGAAGCGCCCGCAGGGCCTCGCCTGCCCCTCTCACCCTGCTTGTCTCTACTCGCTCTCCCTCCCCCTTCAGAGATACCACGGAGCACATGGGTTCCCCACACTCATACACCCTCTTTTAGTGCCACTCACTCTGTCGTTCAGCTCCCCACCCTTCGTCTATACACGTTTGTAACCTCCAGTATACCGCGCTCTCCTCACTGCAAGGTTTTATACGATGCCGACCATATATAGATGCGACACATAGGACTCATAATCCTGTGTGCTGCTTCGTCTCCATCTCTGCCAATTTCCGTTTCATCCACATAATCACATGTTCCATCTACGATTGCCATGTTGTTCAGACTCACAGGCAGATCTTTATGAGAAAATGTGGACTCACGACACTAGTGTTACCAACTTACATTAGACCGCACTGGACGATCAAGGATTTGTGGTGCAATTAATTCATCTCTTATCTTCGGCCGAAACACATATGGGTTACCTTTTCAAGATATAGGAGGCCATTTTGAATTGAGGGAAACATAAATTACCTATCCTGACCTTGCCGAAGGTATGTCAATCGATTTCGAATTTTAGAATAGCATTTCCAAAGAACAAGATTCTTTAGACTACAATAATTATACCTTTATGGATACTATATTGCATACTTTTTCCATGCTATTAGGAATGAGATCTGGGTTCTTGCCAGAGGTTTGTCCGCGTACGGTTTTCCTCCATATGCTCATCACACCGAGAGGGTGGTTTTGACAGAGCTATGCAGAATCAATGCATACAAATCTATAGGGAATCATTGTTTGAGTATACTACTAAATTGGCACGATGGTGCAAATGGTATTCCAGAGGTCTGAGCGTATATTTGCTACTGCCGTGAATCGGTATAGTGTAATCTTCCACCTTCATACCTTCTGGTGTTTTGTCCAAACGTTAAATTTTATCATAACTTGATGTGGCTGACAACGTCCCTAGGATGTGCATCACTTGGAATTTATACGGATTGCAGCTTTAGAGCAAGATTCGTGATAAATGAATGCTATGTATCAATCTGTGACGACTCCATATATGCGTGTGAGGGCCTAGGGAGATATATATTCATCGATCTTTAAGTATGATAAAAAATAATGAAAACACTTATAAACTAAAATGAAGAGGATCTCATATTAGAAAAGACGAAACCTAGCTCAAGGTAACTGATTTTGCAAGAAAGGCAGGCATTTTAAGTAAACTAACTGTATGAAGGGATAACCATATGTTGTCTGATACATTCATGCTTATGATTTTATAGGTGCTGGTTGGCGTGACTTCTTAATTTGGTTATAATTCATTCTTAGGATCTTCTCTCTGTTGTGATATGGCTTGGCAGAAGCGCAGGAGAGAGTGACGACCCCTACCGAATACCCACATTGACTCAAAGGCAGTCCGTATATCTTTCCAACCGCAATCGGCCATTCTGTCCAAACCAGAGTTCCAGGATCCCTTAAGACTAAGTGTCGTGAGCATACCGCGACGAAGGTGGCTTCTTACGTGGAAGTGTCTATCCTTGGCCACTCAGCTGTGAAAGTTCTTGATAGCTGAGAGGAGCCAAGTCTGGGATTAATTTGTTGTACATCAAATCCTCTCTTTTATGCGTGCTATATACTTTTGCCTATTATAGCCATGGCATCCATGTGAATGGATATATTTTACTCACTGAGCACGATAATAGCTGGGGTATAGCACATCAGCTAATTACATTGAGTAAATCAACCCTCGTTCTAGAAGATTGATTGCCCGCGACATTGCAACTTCACATCTATCTTGCCGTCTATGAAGGATAAGTACCACTATGATTATGGATAGGTGGCTGCATTACAACCAATGATAATCTGTAGAACTGACTATAGCGTTCTCAAGCCTTATCTCGAAGTGTTTCTATTAAGATGTAATTCAGATATAAAATGAAGGATTGCTGCAACCTCACGTATCCTAAAATGAGGCTGAAATTGGTGCTTCTATGATCATAACGTTTACAGGATAAATATGATATCATGATTATTTTGTGATTATGCTGTTTGTTGTCTGATATGAAACACTTATTGTTCTGCTATGAGATTTGTTCGGTATCTGTCACCGTCGAATATGAAGTAGAAATATATATAATTAAAAGTATCTCATATTATCTCACACCTTTGGAGGATTCTTTACAAAAAAAAAGAGAATATATTAGTTATAAATTGTACTCCAGTTAGAGAGGTGCCTGTAATATGAATTAAATTTTTGGTGTGGCTTCCAGGTATAGAGCTACAAAGTATTGCTTCCATCATAAGAACGTGTCGTGCTCCATTACTTGTAGGAGATACATACTCAAGTGTTTCATAAATTTGAGATGTGTTTTTGACACTCTTATATCGATAGTATCACAGTACACTCTATATACCATTAAGTTGTTTAATAAGGGAGGATGTAAGTAACTACATTCGGGAATCACCTAAACCTCCTTAATGCACTGGCACACTGTTGAAGTGATATAGAAGTATCAAAAGCCAAAATCTTAACAGCTTGGGTGGAACAAAACATTTTAGGATTTTCAAGAAAGAAGAAAATTGGAGCGAGGGATGTTTCGTACCAAAGACCACATAATAGTCAAAACTGTGTGTATAAGAACTTAGCCAACGACAGGAATTTGTAAACGCATTTAAATGATAATCCTGAATGTTGCTGAGTATTTACTGCACATAAAATACCTTCTTTTTGAGCTTCTCCTACCACAAAAGCTATGTAGCACTGTTTCATTAAAGTCTTTATTTTGCCAATTACAACTTTCGATCTTCAATTAAGAGAAGACTTCTTTTAGTAAGCTCTTGTAAGTACTCATAAGCTACATCGTCTAAGTCCATAGGTTCATAATGGGTTCACAATCCCTCGGCAATCCCAACCTTATAAGCATTTTAACCAGAATTCTTTTACGTTTCGGAAAGACTCCAAAGTATAGAAAGAAACTTTCAAAATGATGTGACAACATATTGTAACTAACACTGAGTGCATTGCGATCCTAAAAGTCCCAATGACTTCTAATTCCTTTCCAATCTTTTTCCACCCTTGTTGTATGTTTTGTGCATTTAGATAAACGCCCTGGCAAGCTTCAACAATTATTGGGGTAACTCCATCACATTTTCTCCACCCACATGGTTCTTAACTGTTTTCTTTCAAAGTGTGTAGGGGCTATGACGTGCTCTTCATTTAAGAACGTGGATAGCTTACTCGTAAGATAGTTTTCTCCGTCTATTCTCTTTGTGGATCTGTAGCAATAGCTCTATTGGTCTTTTTATTGGAATATTTGAGTGATTCTAATATAATATTTCTCTATAGATCCGTTGGGAATGCTAGGTTGAAGTATTTTCTAGTGGTTAGTAATACATTAGAA
This sequence comes from Ipomoea purpurea, assembly GCA_009835305.1. NCBI lineage: Eukaryota > Viridiplantae > Streptophyta > Magnoliopsida > Solanales > Convolvulaceae > Ipomoea > Ipomoea purpurea. Next base: position 11,039 of record VALG01001985.1, read on the forward strand.
CTGTCCAATAATAAATTTTTTGCGCTATTTTAGGAATGCAAACAGGTTACTATTTAACCGTTCTTTGTATTTTTGTTCCTTATCTTATATTTATGGATCCAAGTAACTTGCTATATGAATCGTAATATGTTTGCACAAGCTAAACGAAGGTCAGAATAATATAGGTCTTTAATACTAGTTACAATATTATATTGCATTGCGTGACTAGCTTTGGCATATTCATGTGATCCGACGTCTTCCTTCTATTTAATATAGTATTATGGACCTTCTACTGGTGTTATTTATTCCATTGATGTTAATAGGTGTGTCGAGAGCAATGTCCGCTCATATTGTACAAGGTAGTAGGAGTCAAGAGCAGAATAGTATTTATGTAGTTCGTCGAATCTCTTTAGCGATTCGAAATAGGACTGCAAACCGAACGAAGTTGGACTGGAGTTGTCTTAACGAATCATACTGGCAATTTAGAATCACACATTTAATTTCTTGCAACAAGTACTTACATTTTCCTGAATCTAACCAGCCATTGTCCAAGCAATTGAAGTATATAGGGTACATGGGTCCTGGTATGTTGGGTTTTTCACAGAACAGAGGAGAAAAGAGTGGTCCTTTTTTGGAGTTCCTCTCACTTTTGTGAACGAGGCCCAAGATTTTTTTGGGTGGGGCCTGTTGAGGTGCAATTCTGTGCCCATCAGAATCAACATTCGCAGAACGCTGAGCATGTCTTAACAAGTATTTCGATGGTTGAGTTTGATTTGCCTCATCATCATCTCAACAGTACGCACTACCCATTTTTAATGACCTCCACAGCGTGTTGCATATTTGTAGCTTCCTTGCAGAGTTGATGAAGGAGGGTTGATGGAAATCTGCAGCTTTTTGACCTCCCGTGTTGATGAAGGACTAGAAAGGTTGTGCTAAGGGTGTGTTCAATGTCGTCGTGTCGTAGAGGTCTTTGGTTGGCAAGAGTCTCTGGATTTCCATTTCTAAAGCGAGCGAGCAAAATCAGACGCAATGCACAATTACAGACTAGATTCAAATGAATGGACGGGCAATTGATATATATAGATAGATATTTAGTAAAACAGAAAGCTTTTCAAATAGAAAGAGAAAGAAAGAGTATCTACCGAATGACATTCTGATAAATCATAATTGATGAATGTTAGGATGATAGAGCGTAGAATATTTAGGTAAGGGTTTGAATATGAGTGAGAAAATATAATAAAGAACAGACAAACGCCATGCGAGATATCGTCATCGATATAAATAATTATACCAATAATATGATTGAGCGAGTGGTTAGAATGAATTATAAAAAGATAGGTTATTCTAAGGTAGTTTTGGTGTTTGACACATCGACATAGTATGTATCGAGAATATCAAATATAAAATATATTTGTGTAGGGGTGAGCAAGGTAGGTATAATGCAACAAAACAACAATCTGTAAACTGATATCGGAACTTTTGAGTGATAACTCATAATATTGTTGAAATCCCCAAATACCCCGATTCATCTATATCCGCAGCCATAAATTAACCTAACATCAAAAATACGATACTTGAACTAGAAGTATGATTAGCATAAAAAGTTCAATTAACATACACAATTAAATAAATTTGCATTATTTTGTAAGCTAACATTTGAGAAATGCTGATTGTCATTGAAGTGGTGACATGATGAGTGAGTATAATTTAATAGTTCTTATTTTACATATTGAAAAATAGAGAATAAAAATAAATCACAATTAATTAAGTGTCTATTATCATCTTCCATGAACAACAATTACAAATAAAAAAAACTACCTGAGCGGACAGAAATAATATTTGCTAATCACCAATTAGGACATGAACCTATTCAACACAAATATTCCATAATCTCTCATAAGAAGATTGACCACGTTTTCAAGCAAATTTCTTGCATCCCTGGAGTTAAACAATAATTTTAGATCAAATTAATTCGACTCGAGCATAAAAAATAAACAATACAAAGATAGACAAATTGTGTAGAATCTAAAACAAAATCTAATGATGATTATATTATATGTGTATTTATACCCGAATACTATTGTATTCAACATAGACATTATAAAAATAAAATATAAACAAAATATGTTTGTGATATTTTATTTTATGGAATTGTTCTAATTTTGTTATATTGGAAATATATGAAAAAAAAAAAACAAGTGATAATATGGTTGAAATAAGATTTAAGTTTAGAATTCTTAAATTTTGCGGTTATTCAATCACATAAGTAAGCAGAGTGATTACAAATGTTGCATTAAAATAACTCAAATCAATCGAATGTGATGAATATTAATGCTGAACAAAAGCCATCGAATTTTCTTCGAAAAGTTAGAGCCTTGCAATAATACTGTGAGAATTTTATAAATATACAATCAAACATACTATAGAGATAAAAAAATATGTGAAAAATTGTGAATATTAATTTTTTGGGTATTGTGATTTCCGATCAATATGTCAAGCAACAGTCTGTTTATATCATTTCTGGAGAAGATTTTATTTAACCTTTTAAAGGATTGTATTCAAGTTGTCGAAGTGAGGATTCTAGAGGAGTTTAAAAGAGGAGTGAGTGGCATGAAGTTGTCATCATGTTCGGCGCGCGCTTATTTGTTCAAACTTCCAAATATAGCATATAATTTTTGTCGTCTTATCTGTACCCTTGCCCTGTGCTCGTGACTACGATTTGGATATTGTCATTGTGAGTGAGTTTATTCGATTATGGGGCGTGAAGTGCGATAGACTGATAAACAGTTTATGTGGTTGTCTCGAATGTGGATCCTAAGTTGTTTTGATGTATGGAAGGTTGGGGTATGGATTTGGTAATTATAAGATTATTAAATGTTGCAACTTAATTGTATATGCATTATCTGAGTGCATTTATATAGATAAAAGCCAGCGGGTCGAGAGGATTGTAGTTGTGTAGTTGTTACGTGAGGTTTTTATCGCGCAATATGTTGCTCGGTATAGAGTTTATAATTGCTAATATGGATATATATAATATTGATAGGATTAAGAACATATGAATTTATGTTTTTATTTTTTATTTCATATGAAAGATTTATATATTTTGAGGAAAGTTTCATACCTAAGTAATTTTTATTCTGTCTGAATTTGGTTTATAATTATAATATTGATTGTAATTTCTCATAGTTATTTATTTGGTTGAATACAATGTAATATAATATGTTAATGATATTCTTATATATTTATTCGTATTTTGGATTTTTTTTTTATTTTTACTAACTTTTATGTTAGTTAGTTAATCTGAGGAAACTGCTGATGATGTTGGTGGTTGTTTATTCAAAGGGTTCGTAACTGTAGTATTAAAGTTAATAGTGGATGGAATGCTACAGGTGATTCAGTTTGGATCAGATGGAGATCAAATTGAAAATAGTTAGTATGGGTTTATGGAAAAATGATTCTATTAAAATTTATGCATTAGAGTGACTAATATGTGTGTCAGTTAGCATGATAGGTATCAATTCAGGTTTGAGGTCGGCCACTAGCTTCCGATTTTGGGGTCGGATCAAACGAGTGATTCGATTTTCGTTCATTTTAGATAAGACAAGAGAATTATGTATTGTGGCGCTCAAAATGGATAGATGGTGTTGTGAATGGATGTATAATTGTAGTTTCTAAATGAGTAGTACTATTTAGATTTTTGAGAATTAATGAAGGAAATAAAGTTAAGATGAGTCTATTTTGTCCCAATTGTTTGGGAAAGTAGACTTGCCACCAACATATGATTATTTGCATGCAAGGACCTCTTTTTAAAATTCATTGAATGAAATTTGTAATAGCGTAGGTGATAGAGGAGGCTTCTCTCTCCAAATCCTTCTGGTGGTTAGGTGTTGGCGTGTTAGGAGGCATGATATAAAACCTAAACCCTTCACGGCATGGCTTTTACGTTTCTTCCTTTCTTCTGAAATTTCCAAAAGATACAGGTTACATGGTCTTGTGTAAGATTATTTGTTCATCGCTGATAATTTGTTGTTGGTGTTGAAGGTGTTATATTTGTTTTAATCTCCATATTGAGTATTTATTGTCAGGTTTTGAAGATTATAATATGTATTAATTTGATTTTATAAGATCTGGATTTAATGCTATTGTGTTAGTAATGTTATTTAACACCTCAATCTCCTATATAGAGTGGTTGTTGTTCGGTGTGGCAGCAGCATTTACAAGTAAGAAATAAAAGAAGTGAGACACGACACATACAACAAGAAGTCAGTTTTTCTTCTCTCAAAACTCTGCTCCTACTCTGTTCTTGCTGTTGTGTTCTGTCCATGCTCTAGTTCGCCGGGTTCGTTTGTTTGGGTGCTCAAATGTCGAAATCGTAGTAAGTTTTATCCTGGGAAACCTAGGCCACAACGCTCCTAGTACTTTTGGGAGGTGGAAATAAGGTTTTAAGGAAAAAGAGTTTACGCTCTACTCGTACTTACCACTCTTCTTCATCTTCTAGTTCGTCGGGTTCGTTTGTTTGGGTGCTCAAATGTCGAACCGTAGTAAGTTTTATCCTGGGAAACCTAGGCCACAACGCTCCTAGTACTTTTGGGAGGTGCCAAATAAGGTTTTAAGGAAAAAGAGTTTACGCTCTACTCGTACTTACCACTCTTCTTCATCTTCTTTCTTCTCCGGATTTGGGATTTTGCTCTAAGCAAAAATCCTTATACTACACTTCGTTTTCTTTTAGTTGGAATTATAATCAGAGGATTATAAATTCCATTTCGGACATATATCGAATAATATTTTATATACTTTCGTGTGTATATATAAATATTATTTTGCGATATTAAATCGATTTTGGTTCATTATTTCTAACATGAATCAATGGTACCAGTCTATGTGTTTTGCTCAGTGTTAATTTAGTTCAACCATTATTGTTGAATAAATTATTATGGATAAAGAAATTCCTAATTTATGGAATTTAGATGTATTAAAAATTTTTAATTTTTTAATTATAATGTAACCCAAAGATATTGGACGATTGGTAAATATGATGTAACCCAAAAGATCAAAATGCTAAAGAAAGTGTTTGGTTATTAACCAGTTTTGAAACAATAATTTGTTCAAAACTACTAAAAATACAAACATTGCAATTTACAATATTTTCACTTATCGTTTTTGAGAATGATTTTCCCAAAACACCTCTATATTTAAAAAAAAAAAAAAAAATTTACTGTAGAGCCATTTCGACTCCTTGAATAACAATAGCCAGTTTCGCTGGCTCACTGTTTGCCCATAACGGATGAGCAAGCTTAATTTTTAAATTAGAGCCTTAAAGGCTCCTTTCAAGGCTCCCATGCCACTTTTTCCACCGATGCGACAAAACTAAGGGGAGCTGAACATTCGGCTCCCCATATGTTTTATTATTATTTTATTCTTTAAAATTTTTATTAAATTATTATTATTATTATTATTATTATATATTATTATTATTATTATTATTATTATTATATTATTATTATTATTATTATACCCTTAGGTCATTTTACATATTAATTTAAACATCTAATTTTTTCAAATATCTTTTTCACCCACCGTTGATATTTTTCGCTGGTCAAATCCGCTAATATAATCCGGTAACGCTAATCGCTAACTGCTGATTGTCAAACAAGCACATTGCGAGGTAGTTTCCCACTTCAATTTGTTGTGTGATTTGAATACTCTCTTTGTCAACAAATCTCTCAAGTAGTTAATATGTTTGGCTTTATTAATTATATATTTTTAAAAAAATTTCATGGTATTAATAAATACTTGGTAAATAAATATATAGCATTATTTTGTATTTTAACTTTTGATATTTAATTAAAAAATAGTGCACAAAAAAAGATAATAGACAATGTAGCGAATATAATCAATTGATGAATTTGAATGTAAAGAATGTTTACATTTGAGAAAAAATAAAGACAATATACTAATGAAATCATTTTCTTAATTAATTTTATTGATAATGATTATTATTTTGAATGAAATTAAAGACATTGTAGGGACAATGTAGCGAATATAATCAATTGATGAATTTGAAAGTAAGAATTTTTATATTGGAGAAAAATAAAGACAATATAACTAAATGGAATTATTTCTCTTATTTAATTATTGATAATGAATAATTTTTTTTTTTTTTGAATAAAGGCATTGTAGACACATAATTCTAAATTAAAGAAATGCATATGTACTATTTTTGTTGTAGCTACTAAATTATTATTTATAATTTAATAAAAGTAAAATAGAGTACTAATTATGCCAACTTATTGGGATGGGGTTCGACCTAAAACTTTCTATTGAAATCAATAAGTAAGTTAAAAGTGAACTAACATAAATTAACGGAAAAGATAATATTTAACGGGAAAGTTACGGATAATCATATATTAAGGATAAATTAGGAAATTTCAAAGAAAAAACTTAAAATCTGATCAATTCGAACCATTCATTTGGTTAAAAAATTTGGACTGTCATTTTTCCTACCATTATAGCTATGCTAACTCTCTTTTAAGCTCTTAATAGTATAGTAGATATATTACTAACAACTTCAAATTTGTAATTGTATTGATTCACTACTGGAATTTCCGACCACCTGAAAGTGATCTTATAATCAAGTTGAAAGCAAAAAGTGGTCGGGAAATAGCAACAAAGGTTTTCTGGATACCAAAGTGGTCTGAACAGACTTTCAACTGATTTAAGATCACTTCCGGTGGTCGAAAATTTCATAATTTTCAGCAGGTGTTATCATCATCAACCAAAGGAATACATCATTCACATTTTTAATATAATTATGTTCAATATGGCCACTTGTTAAAATAAAAAAACTTCAAAATTTTTCTAATTATTGAAGCTTCAGAAGACGAATTACGACAAATAATTAAGACAATTTAATAATTAATGTTGGCGGCTATAATAATTAAAAAAAATTACAATATTGTTATAAATTCTTTATAGTTTGCCATTAAACTTGTGACTCTTCATTTGCTTCTACTTATTATATGTTTATGTTAGGATATGAAAGATTGTATGAATTAGTATAAATTGATATAGTGAAAGCTTAATGAAAGGATCTTGAAGATCTTATGTTATTGTGCTCTATATCTTGTGTCCTTCTTCTCCTTTTACTTCTCTACTCTTCCATTCCATATTGCAATATTGTTCATACATACAATCGATGCGTTACCGTACATAATCTCGGTAGATTGAGCTAATCAGTAGACCAAATTACAACACGTTATCAGCACGGTCTTTATTGTAATCTCCGGTGAATGATACTATTGGTTCATTTTTCCTGTGCATTTTTGTTTTTTGAATCATATGCCATTGTTTATATATAAATATTATATATGACTATGAGTTTGGTTTGGAACCTTCAATTATTGTTTTCCTGAACTGAGTGATAATTTTTCATGTTTTTAACAACTTTTGAGTGATGAACCCATCATCAAGACATGGTTAAGAATTTGGATAAATACATGAATTGTAAATACATATTATTGTATTTATTTTCTCAATTCATGTATATGAGTTAGGTTCTACATGTACCATGATGCTTTGAAATGGTAAATGCATGTGGTTATATGTTAAATTGTATGTATATACGTGCAAATGTAAAATGTGTTTATATATATATATATATATATATATATATATATATATATTATATATATATATATATATATATATATATATATATATATATATATATATATTATATATATATATATATATGGGTTAAATATACACGTGTTTGATATTTACCAGTGAAATAATGATTCTTGCACTATTTTCCATTATTGGAATTTACTATATTCACTTAAAATGACTTCATGCCTTACGAAAAGATAATATTACTATATTGATCATGTAGATTGATTATGTACTATTCCCCATTTTTTGCATTTATGCTTCTTTTGAAAAATACATCTAAACTTACTACATGGAGAAGTATGAATCTATATGAAAACATGTGAAATATTCCCTTTTCACATTCTATTTGAAATATGCTTACAAGACATGTTTTCACATGAATATCAACTACTGTTTCCTGTAAGTATAAGTTGCATCAAATGATGATCTTGTAGATCATGCCTTTCATTGAAAATGTGAATTTATTGAACTCGCTCATGTCGATAGCAATTATTTCACTTGGGGCTTTTGAAATATATTTTACATCTAAGAAATTGAGCCAAACTTTTATTTCTAAGTCACAGAGCACCGATGCACAGAAGGCACAAGCTCTCATTTTCATATGTCACTACTTGAACCACGATCTTAAAAATGAGTATTTGATTGTAAAAATCCCTATTGCGTTATCGAAGTCCCTGATGGACCATTTTGACTAGTAGTTCATCTATTGTCCTTCCTCATACACATTTTGACTGCTAGAGAGCTTAAAGCGAAAGGACACTTCTCATAAAGCTTCAAAGAAAAGGAAGACCAGATCTGTAAGTACCGAAGGTTCCACACAAATCTCCTTGCCACAAGAACCTGTCTCAGTAGAGCAACTCAATCCAAGTGTGACACAAGAACCTGCTGAGATGGAAAAGGATATCTGTGATCTTCCACCTTCATCTGATCACTTAAGTCTCCCACAAGAACCTGGCCTGCCAGAAGAGACGAGAGAAGTGGACCATCGACCGTGTGAACATCTCAACACATGCCATCCTTACACAAGAACCTACCCAAGCAGAGCAGATGATCCCCATTCTGACCACAGAACCTGCTACGGTAAGGAGAAGGACTAGCTTGTCACACCCCTCGAATCACTTAAGTCTCCCACAAGAACCGGCTTGCCAGCTGAGACGAGAGAAGTGATTCCAGTGCCTGAAACTGATTCGAAGAAGTGGTGCCTGATTCAGAAACTGCTCCGAACTTAGATCTCACACAAGAACCTATTTTACCAGCAGAGACAAAAGTAGTGGCACTGAACCAAAAACTGATCCAAATCCTCCCCCATCAAGAGATCAATTGCTTCGACTCTCAATTGAAATTGATTACAAGAGAGTTTTGCAATGGCAAAAGTAGCGAACTTTACTCTCCAAGTATTTCTCGAGACTTTCGATGCAATGAAGGATGAAGAAGATTTTGCTCTCGAGTGGCTTGGCACACGAAACGTCTACGACGCAACAAGGCTCGAGACCATAACCCGTGTATTCTCATACAAGATGACCAACCGAACTTTGGGAAAAGAAAAGGCCCCCATTTGCATTGAACTAAAGAAACCACCTCTCGATCCTGTCTTTGAAGAAGAAATGAAGGAATTCAGACTCGATCTCCTGTTATCCAAAGTCAAAAATGAATTAGAGAAACTTCATCAAAATGATCCAGCTTGCAATGTCAACGGATCCAAGGACGAGAATGGAAAAGAAATTGAAGAAGATGACATTGAGGAAGCCACTGCAGAAGACGAAAGAATCAATGCAAACGAAGATAGCAATGAGGATGACCCGACTGCAAATCATCATCCTAATGAAGAAGACAATGAAAATGAAGACGATGATGAAGAAAACAATGATGACGATGATGATGAGAGTGATGATAAGAAGGACGATGATCATAATGATGAAAATGATGATGATGATCAAGATTCAGATGATGATGATGATAATAGTTCGGACTATGATAGTGAATCTCCTATCATAGACAACACCGAAATCATACCCGAAAGATCCCCCACACCTCACTCATCTCCACGTAAAGAAACTCCTCCTCGTGATCCTTCACCTTTAGCACCCCCACCTACAAACAGTCGGATTACTGCAGATCAGTGAGTGATGGAAAAATGGAAGCATCACCACCACCAACAACACAATGAATCCAAAATCACCTCGTGATGGCAACCTGGAAGCATCACCAAGAACGAATCGAGTCACTCTTGCACATAGAGATGTCTTTCGTGAGCCCAAAAGCATCCACCCAAAACTTAGGCTTTCATATCGAAGCTCTTGAACCCGAAGACATCATGAACCATTCTGATGACTACAATTCAAAGGGCCGAGCTTCTACATCAATTGTATTCAGTTCACCGAAAGCAAGACCCTGGAAGATCTATCCACCAAAATGACACAAATGATGACAACTCTGTCTCAACAGCAACCGAAGTTTCTTCTACTTCAGACCCTCATGAAAATCTAGCAAAGGAACTCTACCATCAGAGTCATCTCCTTGACAAGATTGCGAAAGAGCAACTGATAAAACTTATTTTTGTTTGTTTATTTTAAATAATTTTTTAAAGTTAAGTTGTAAATAATTGATAATTCCTTATCTATTTTTATTTATTATTGCTATAATTAGTTTTTAGTAATATTATTTAACTTTATGTTGTTTAATTATTAAATTTGTCTATTATTTGGAATTTCGTTAGTCCAATGATTCTTTGATCCTAATTTAATGATAATACTATTAATTTAGTAGTACATGGGATCATTAGGAGTTTAATAAATGTAGATTAGTTATATATGGTCTCTAATAAGGTGTTGTTGTTGTTATTATTATTATTATTATTATTATTATTATTATTATTATTATTATTATTATTATTAGGTATTTTAGTAGTAAAATAAGTTAGCTAGTCAATCCCCAAATAATTAACCGTCAAATAGCACATTAGCGGACAGATGCAGGGAGAAGAACGACGGAAGAGAACGAATCGCATCGGACGCAGTGTTCATGTTGTCCTATTCAATTTCCGATTGATCGTGGAAACTCGGACCACAGGTTGGAGCGAAGCGCGGTGAAGAAATTGAAGGTCCGGAGCAGTATAAATTGAAACCAATTTGAAGAATTCATCATCAATTGATTCGCTCCCCGGACCAACTCCGGTGACGGTGAACAGAGATTTAGGTCTGGCGGTGGTGCGGCAGTTTCCAATTCCCCTCAGCGTGCAATTAATTTCGGCGGCACCGGGCGAAACCTTTGGCCCCGGCAACGTGTTGGTGCGAGTGTCTGGTGCGAATTGCAGCAGAGCATTATTGGGTCATAAGCTAGTAATTTCAATTGGTTTAGTTAATATTTGGCAGCAGCTTTTTCTTAAAGCAATTCCTCAATCTCTTCATTTTATTTAATTTATCAATTTATTTTGTGTTTCACTTTTGTAAGATGATGTTGCAACCAATATGTGCTACCAATTTATTACTATATAGCTTCTCTAGGAATATGTTAGAAATTGTTATGAAATTCTTTCATTAATTTATGTTTTATTTGTCCATTGAATTTAGTTTATTTTATGTTTTGCGCTTAAGATTAATTGTGTTTAATTTGGCCAATTCGAGCATAGATTAATTTGGTTGAGGAATTTTCAGAGAAAACATCATGCCTATTAATTCTAGCATAGATTAATTTCGTTGTTCATGTTAGCTGCAGCAATCTTATTTTCTTGATTCATTTGGTTTAATTAGTTTTTACGGTTAAAATTTTACATTTGATTATGTATTTCATTATTTGGCATTTGATTCTTAATTAGGTCTTATCAAGTCAATTATTTCTTTAATTTCATGTAATTAAATTGCTTAGTATCAATTTCTTGTGGGTTCACCCTTGCTTTTGCACCTTATTACTACACTGACTCGTGCACTTGCGAGGACTATTAAAATTGTCCATCAATTTTTGATGTTGACCTCGCTTGCGCAAAGGTCGATTTGGTCTCAAAGAGAGAGTTGACCTCGCATGCACAAAGGTCGATTTAGGACATGACATGTTCCGAATGGGAGAATATCAGCTCCAAATTCTCGAATATGTCAAAGAAGTGCTTAACACAGTCAACAGGTTGGCCAAGTTCTCTGCCTCCCCATGTGCTGATGCCAACAAGGGGGAAAAGAAGAGAAATGATGATGATGAGGACTAAAAAATAGAAATTGATCACCATCTCGCCCAGATGAACCTAGAAGAAATGATGAAGGAAGAAACACGAGATCTTCACCTTCTGTATCTAAGTCTCGGCATCAGCCATCCTCAAGATCCAGACAACACTCTATCAGACCTCGTCAAACTTTCGGATCCACCACGGAGTTTACATTTCATGGAAAAACGCACAGAGGCTGATGCGAAATGAGAACGTAACCATGGATACCACAGGAAACTTCGTTACTTACCAAGAGTATGAAGTAGGAAGTGGAAAGCGTTTTGAAGGTTGTAATCTACCAGTTTGGTTGAAGAAGAAAGACAACTACTTTAGACAAGTTTATCAAAGCCAAAGAAATGAAGAGATCAAGAGAGCAAATCTAGAATTGTGGAACAAACAAGAAGAGGCGAGACTTGCAAGAGAGCATGAATTGATTGGATGCGAAATGATAAAAGAAAAGATAAAGGATGTGACAAAGGTGGGAAAAGATGCTGAACCTGGAGTTAAATACAATGCCACTTTCAAAATTCACACAGAATCAGGAAAAAATTACACTGAGGGAATTCATTCGTTTGAGCTCATTTCCTGGTGGAATCTTGGTATTGTTGAAGGAGAAAACATTCTTGAAGCATACAACAATTATGTGAGCTGCAACATCACTGGAAAATATGAAGACCTCGTGAAAGCAAAACCTATCCAAAAGTTCAGAACTTTGATCAACCGAGATATTGACATGGATAGGATGCTCAAGCAACAAAAGGAGAGAGATGACAAAGAACGAAAGGAGGCTTAGCTACAAAAGGCTAAACTTTTAGAAATGTAAAAGTTCTTCAATTGTGCTTTCGGCTATTTTGTAAGTGTTTTTTATCTTTATAAAAGTCATCTTTTGTCCAATATATCGTGTTTTTATCTAAGTTGTTACAATTACTTGTACCTTTCATAATATCTTAGAAACCAAATGTAAACTCTACTGTATGGCTGTTTTGAAATGAAAAGTCCTTTATGGGATAATTATCAGCCTTATAGCAGAGATTGTAGACCTCTAACTTTTTAATCATTTCTTTTGTCCAATCTATCGTGTTTTTATCTAAGTTGTTACAATTACTTGTACCCTTCATAATATCTTAGAAACCAAATGTAAACTCTACTATATGGCTGTTTTGAAATGAAAAGTCCTTTATGGGATAATTATCAGCCTTATAACTTAGATTGTAGACCTCTAACTTTTTAATCATTTCTTTTGCTACCTTCGTTTTAGATGAAAGGTGCCATTACTCACCATGTAATTCGTGTTAAGATAGTCAAACACACGAAACCGAGTTATGATCTTTTAGTTAGGACTACTTGAACGAAAGAAGATCGAATGATTGAAGTAGAAGCTACATCAGCAAGAGAATCTACCTCTCGGTTGTGAAACGAATGAAGAGATGCTCCTTTACAGCCACCAACTCGGACGAAAGATAAAAACAATCTTTCGTGAAGAGACGTTAAGTCTACAATCAGATTGTCAAGGAAATTCATCTTCTCGTAATTCAAGAAGAATGTTGTCTGAGTCTCAGCTGATAAATCATCCTAGGAACAAGTTTTCCTAAAGACAAGGAGCACATTAACCAAGATGCATTAAATGCCATTATACCTCTTTCCAGAGCTAGAAGACAAAAACTTGCAGAAGTTCTTGCCACCAACGACTATATGGTACAACCGCATTTAATGAAGCATTAAATGCACCAAGCTCTCCGGGCATTACCCACTGGTCCATAGGTTTGAAATATCATCTCCCTCCAACGGATGAATATTTCTTCTCCTATAAATACCCATCTTCTCCATTGAAGAAGGTGCTGGTTTTTCACTCAACTGATAATACTCATACAAAAGCTCCTTATACAAGTTCACTCTTCCAAGCTTTTGAAAACCAGTGATTCAAGTTGTGAAGTTTCAAAGAGAGCCATCAGATTCCACCTTCACAATCATGAAGAAGTCTTGCATCTTATACACGTTGATCATCTATCATTCAACCAGTCAGCCAAGACTTCAACCTGTTGGAGAACCACGAAAATCCTTTCTTCCAACCCTCAACTCTGAAGAAGACGTTGATAGAGGCGGAGTAAACTCTAGGAGTTAAAAAACCTTCAAGTAGCTGTCCGGATTAGTGATCAAGGAAGCTAGCTTGACATAGTTTGTACTAGGAGTGATAGTGCAAACCTTTCACAAGTTGTGAAAGAAGAGTGAAGTAGGCACAGTTGGCTGAACCACTATAAAAATCTCTCGTCTCTCTCTCTATTTACATACTGCTATACTTCCGTGCATTGCATATCATAAGCCTCTAGACGGAAAGTCTTTACAAGCATAAAACAGTGCAAAGCAACATTAAAATTCGCTTAACAAACCCGCTGCGTAATAACCCCGAAAGGAGTTATTTCTATGAAAAATCGAATTGAGTCTATTTACCCCCCCTCTAGACTCTCCTTTCAACCCTACCAGGACCAACATATAGTGTTGGTACATGTTTCCCCCCTTATGAAAATTGGTCAATTTCTCACCTATCTTTATGTTCACGGAAAGCTACTCTCCTTCGCATTTCATCTATAGCCTCATTCTATGTTAGTATTGAATTTGAGATTTTCATAATTGATTATCACGTACTATCATTCTTCTACATATATATGCTTTGCTTTTTGCTTTGTACTACTGCAAAGGTGCATACTGGATGAAGAGTTGAGTGGAACCACCAAGTTATTCAAGTTGGATTATTAATACGAATTTAGAAGTATGTTCAGATTTTTACATGGAATTTGGTTTGAATGAACTTCAACCAAAAGTCTATTGTTCAGTGGTCATTTCCTCAGTCCTTGTCAATTTTGAGTGAAATCACTAAACAATTATAATTGAATGGCATCAAGAATTGACCTATACATACATGTGCACCATACAACATATCTCTCCATATTGTAGCATTATTTGCATTTTGGGTGAATTTCATTCTGGTATATTTCCGAACAGTCTGTGGTGTATTTATGCATATTTAATTGTACAATCCGCACCGATCCGTGTACGGGAGTCTTGTCCACATGATAAAGCTGAAATATAAATAAATAATAGAATATATATATATATATATATTATATATATTATAGATATATTATATATATATATTAATATATTATTATGCTAATTTTCTGGTTGCAACCCTTTATTAATGTGTGACGTGGTGAATCAATCTTTGTGGCATTGTGTTAGTTGATTCTCGCGGCCGTAGTTGGCGGTGCATGCTAAATCACAGGCACCACACCACCATTTAGGCCCATGGTGGAGTACTGAACCTGCGTTTTTAAAGTCGTTCACACATTCTGGCGAACTATCAACGTACAACGACGTTTTTAATTCGTTACTCTATTTCACGGCACCAATTAGCCGAAAACTGTACACGGGGGGAGAGAAAGCGTCCAGGCGGCAATGATGAGTGCCGGAAGAAAGGTTGTCACGGTGCAGTGTTCAACTCGCCACCTGGTAGTGAGCGTGATACCTACCCCACCTCTAGCAGTACGACCGTAGATGATCCAATTTTCATCGTCAGTAGGGGTTGTGCATGGTCTCCAAGGGAGATGAATTGGACGACCATGGTGGTTGGGTGGTCGATTCAACTCACCCAGGCCGAGGGGCCCCTCTGGTGGATGATTCACCTAAGCCTATTTTCGGCGTGAGTTTCGAACGTTCGAAAAGGCATCAAAGATGTACATTGATACGCCCATCACAATTGGGTTTGATTTTCGACCTAAGCATGTAAAACGAGAACCGGAGGGGTACCTCTTGCGTTATTTGGTGCAGCCGGCAGAAGGGGAGAGGCGGCTGGCGGCTTACCGATGACGCCATTGTGGGTAAACCCTGTAGGCTGCACAAATACCCGGAGCTGCCGTCGACGGGTTTTCCTAATAGGGTAAAATGCTCGTGCTGAGGATTGGTTTTTAAGAAGCATAGTACCGTGATAGTACATGTGACTATTTTAGAGGAAAATACCATGCCGTTGTGCCTCGGAATCCTCCAAAGTTTTTTTGCAGCTGAACCCGTCCGATTAATGTGACCCCGCAGGCATTCTTAGCTAACTGCATTAAATCCTAACATTGGTGCAATCGTACATGGCCTACAGTGTTTGAAAGGAAGTACGCGGTTCGTACGCTAAACGTTGGTGCAACCGACGTGGAATCCAAATTTCAAGCGGACCTCTCCCAGACTATGTTGCGACAGGTGACTGAGAGATGATTGTCGCTGACGTTCAATAGCAAAGGCATGAGTTTTGTAGTGATTTCTTCCTTTGATTACCATGTGTGAACGAGGAAGAACCGCTTGCGAGGTTGTTTTGGGCCTGAAACACCGGGCGGCGTACATTCAATTTGTTACGGCGATAATATTTTCTTTGATGCACCTACGATACCAACAGTAACTAATCCATTTACAGTGCTTGTTTTTTTTTTTTTTTTTTATTAACTTTTGGAGCTGGGAGTTTTTGTGCTTACTAAACTAATATAAGCAGGATATAAATGTTTGTGTCTTGTATCGTAGTATCATATAGTTTTTATAACAGTTCTTGTGTGAGACTACGTTGCAAGAGATGTGTACTAATTTTTTTGGATTCCATAGAAAAGTATTACATTCGAGGTTAAAAAGTATTACACAAGTTTTTGTATTTTTATAGTTGGTGGTTAATCATATTATGATATTAAATGTGTCAGCTTAATAACATTACTAATCTCATCCTCCATGATTAATCTATTCCAGAACTTGTTATAGAAGATTAAAAATTTGTATTTGAATAGCTGAAATAATGAAATCGCATTGCAATTAAGCAAATTTTTAAAAATAAGTTGAACAGAACCTCAATTACATTTTCAAAAAAGTTATTCCTAGAGCTTTAATCCATGAACTAATGGTTAATAAATGATCACTTAGTTACAGTTAGCTCATCAGTTTCACTAGGAACTGTATTTTCCTCCCATTGAAAATTACATAATAAATCCCTTCAAGCCATGTGCATTTTTCATTGGAGTAATACTACATGTACTCCCAATTTCTACTCCCGTGCATATGTGTAATGCATAGAAGACTCTAGGAGAGTCGTAGTCAGCCTTTTGCCTTGAATTGATCTTGCGTGACAGAACACCCAGTAACTCCACCTTGATACATTTTCATGCGCAGGTACAATATGGTGTTCGTCCCATTCACGGGTGTTAACAACCACAATCGGTGTATTACCTTTGCGACAGGTTTGCTGCAAAGGAGGATGCAGAGTCATACATCTGGCTATTGGCAAAATTCAAATGCTCAATGGAAAAAGCCTAGTCTGTGTTGTGACTGACCAGGACCCGTCTATGAGAATTGCGATAGAGGAAGTTTTCCAGAGTGCCGCCATCGATTCTGTATGTGGCACATCATGACAAAGGTAAGTGAAAAGCTAGCAGGTAGTAACTTAGCTAAGGACGACGTGCTTCGCAGAAACTGAATGACATTGTTTGGAATGAGAGGATTAACAAAGATGTGTTCGAGGCAGAATGACACCGACTGATGCATGAATACAAGCTCACAGATTCATCATTGGTTTAGTAAGTGTTTGCAGAACGGGAAAGTTGGATCCCGGCCTACTTTGCAGATTTGGCATGAGCGGGTTATTGCGAACCACCTCACGTTCGGAAGCAGAGAATGGTGTTTATGGCAAGTTCACACGTCCACACTCCAGTTTGGTAGAGTTTTACATGCAATATGAGAGTGTGTTAGAAACATAACGTACCGCCAATCTAAATTGAACGCAACATGTGAGAGTTACCTCCTGAATTTAAAACGACGTTTTCACTGGAGCGTCACCTTGCGAATGTGTTCACGACAACCATTTTAATGACTTACAGAAGGAACTTGAGGCCGCTTGTTTCTATTGTACTATTGTTGGGATACATCAAAGAGGGTGAGACCACACACTACGCTATAAAAGGTGAGTATGACATGATTACACAGTGCGTTTTAAGCGAGTAACGCTTGGTGCGTCCTGTAATTGCTACATGTTCGAGAGGGTTAAATTTTTGTCGACACATGTTTTTAATTATATTCCAAGGGCACATGTAGAGCAATTGCCATCGCAGTACACTGTCAACCGTTGGAGCAAACACCTCAACTGTCAATCATGTGCCAGTGGACAACACATCGGAGATCGGGTAGCCCCCATTACATCTCAACTATGGATGAGGTTAACACTTGTGTCACATTAGTAGGCAATAGCTCAGAGCGCCAGTCACGCATGTTTACGTTATTGAAGAGTCTTTGTGCTAAATTTTTGAGTGACGACCTAACTATTGAGCCTAATAAAGGTACCGTGTGTGATCCAAGCGTTGTGTGGTGTGGAGCCTCCGCAAACCATCCAAATTTAGAGCCACCGCTCAGTCAAAGAACAAGGGCATAGGTAAATGTTTAAAAGCAGCCAGGAGATAGCGATAGAGAAAAGTGTAAAAATCGGGCGTAAGTGCGGTATTTGTGGAAAATATGCCCGACATAATGCGCATAGTTGTCCTTTAAAGTAACGCGAATCGGCGTTACCCTAACTTGGAACCGGGCAACCATTATTCTTGCTGTGTCCCCCCCCCCCCCTAGAATAGTGTTTGCACACTTTTTTACCATTCCAGAATGTTTTGTTTCATAGATTCTAGCACACTTATTTTGGTACCCTGTGGTTTGAGAATTCAGATTTGATCCCATATCAGTACTAGCTACAAGTGTGCATTGTAATAAAAGCATTTTGTGCATTTAATTGTATTATACAATGGTGCTGCTACTTGCTCAATGAAGTGCATCTTAGTTACCTTGAACAATACATACTAAAATCACTGCTGCGTTTCTAGTGTTATCTAATATCTATTATTTGTCCAATTCCATTAAATATTATTGCTTTATATTAAGGTTTTTATTCATGTATCGATCTAAATGAGATTTAACAAGCATTTACCCATTCCAAAAATGTTTTGTTTCATAGATTCTTGCGCACTTATTTTAGTACCCTGTGTTTGAGAATTCAGATTTGATCCTATGTCACTAGTAACATGCGTACTCTATGATAAGTGCCGAGAATAAAATAGAAAACATTAAATAGCAATCATATTTAAGAAAACTTATTAATCGGTGTTTGCAAGTATGTAATGCAAAATATGTGCTGAAATTGCACTCACGTACGGCAGATTGAGCTAGATATGTAAAACTAGTAGTTACAAAAACTCTTCATTATAAGCATGTCAGAGTCCAACTGTACACATAAAATACCTAACCACGTGTTACAACAATAGAAATAAGCTAGACACCATACAGTAGGTGCAATTATCAATGCACATCACGCATACAGTACTCAGCATACAATCCGCACAAAAAATTTATCAGAGGCCAACACATAATGTCACCATTCAAACGATTAATCGTTAATAGTATCTATAAACTTTGTAAACTAAACTGTCTTTGTTTTCAATATTCCCAAGTGAAGCCTGAGTGGCAATAAAATAGCAAGTGATTAAGCTCAATACCAACCACAAGAGGAAACACTCTTTCTCGACATGCATATGATTTATCACAGTAGATGAATATTGACCAGCCTAACTACTCTTGATATAGAAACCGAGTAACCAAACTACTGTCATTTAAATTACTCCAATAGCACTGGCTATACCGTGCCTGTACTAAATTATTACCAGAAGTACTCACTAAAAATATCCAATATAATCTAAAACTCGGCCGACCATGGTAAAATGTCACTCCTGTGGGGGACGACCTGGACAATGATCCAACCGTGTTGATCTACGACGCTCAAACTCGGCCACGCGCACTGCTATGCTATGCACCTCTGTATTTGTCACACTGAGTAGGATGTTATGCATGTACCGCTTGCGTAGGTTGACTAACTGTTGAGCATTCCCCGGTTGCAGGCCAGTATCCCAGGTTGTATAGTCCTTCCCTGTGAACGCTTCCATGTGGCGCATTGTGAATATCCTGCATCCAAAGTGGAAGTGGTATCCCGCACGCCATTTGCATCCTTTTGGGCTTCATGCTTTGCAGGCGTGCAAACCGTAGACCCTGCAGCTTGGAGTCCAAGTAGCAAGAAATGCACATGATCTGCATCATATTAATTACACGGGCGATTACTTTGGAACACACCAAGGAGGTAAACCCCACTGGTGAAACCAGAACAAATTAAAGTGAACACAAATCATACCAGCTCTTCCGGCGCACTCCCATACATCTCTTTGTTGGGCTTCTTTGCAGATGAGCTGTCTATGATGTCAAAGCGCCCATGCTCAAAGCTAAACAGCCATCATGTAGTACGTGCCCTTGTCAAAAATAGGGAAAATAAACTGCATTGCCAAAGGGAAAAACTGATTCATTACATTGTTATACAGCTAGCGTGGGAATCAAACTTGAGATAATACAACTCACCGAATCTATGTCGGCTGTGCCATGGCACCCCATATTGTGGCAATGTTCGCATCCATACGTTTTTCAAACCAAGCCACCCTTGCATCCTCACTAACTGATGCGGACACTACAGTCCCAATCTGCAAAATGTTAGTAATTATTATTCTCGACTGAATCAAGCCTACTACGAAACATGCATTGAGATGCATACCGTAAGTGCTGATCGGTAGAAATAGGGGCCCGGCACACCAGCCCTCCTACCTTTTTTCCATGTCATTCAAAACACAGCACCACGCATCTACCACGGTTTTGGACACACTAGTTACTCCCTTAACGTTTGAAATTGAGCCCACTTGACCATCTGTTCGGGGTGGTTGAACAACACTTCATTCCTAGCCATATGAACCCATAATTAAGGACCTGTTACGTGTAACCAAAGGTAGATAATATATGGAGGGGCCAGAAATACAAGCATTACCGATCAGCGTGTTGGGAAGAGAATACCCACAACTACACAACATAGATGTGTGGCAGTGGGATGGCCGGTACCCATAAGAGGTGCTGAAAAAAAACCCCGCCGATCGGTCACGTTGAATGACGGGTTCGTTCCCTTTGAGTCCTGGCACATCAATCCTACGTGGTGCTGTGCACGGTGGCAAACCTAGTGCCTGTAACCGTTAAGAAAGTGAAATCAGATTCTATCCTATTCCTGGCATGGCGAACAACACAAGGGTTTACCTGAGGTGGCGATGGTGTGATACCCGTCTGATTCGGAAAACCGTGCGCATGGTTCTGCTTTTGCACCCTCTAGGGTGACCCTAGGTTACGACTCGGCACATCAACCCTAAGTGGTGCTGAGCACGGTGCCAACCCTGGTGGCTGTACCTGTTGGGTGAATTTAATATCATTTTTTACTGTTTATAGCATGGGAAACACAACGGAGTTTACCTGAGGAGGCGGTGCTGTGATATCCATTTCTTTAGGCCGCTCGTCCGGTGGTTTCTGCTTTTCAAACTCTTGGGTCAGCCCTAGACTAAAGATTGGCACATCGGACATGCCAAACGCCCCAGTTTCGTCGTCACTGGCTTCTGTCATTCTGCTACAATAGTACGCGAATTGAGCATGAGAAAGTACCCACTAACACGACGGACCACAAGTTTACCTGAGGAGGCGGTGATGCTGCATTGGTCTGGTTAGCCTGGTGTTTCCCCAAGGTCTGGAGTGACCCCCTGCTACGTCAGAATCCAGGCGGTTAGGAACCTTGTCCATTAATCGCGGGCTGCCAGCCCTTGCGGGCTATTTCAGGCTCTGTCAAGCCTCCCGTAATAAAGTCCGCATCCTGCCACAGATGTGCATCATTGCGTGGGCCCAAATCCGGGACCAACAAGTGGGTGGCTTCATCGCCTTCGCTTGGTCGTAACTTCTGTGCAAGCAGTTTTGCAGGGAATTCACGACCCTCTAATAATTGCCAAGTTTGCCGTGCACAAGGGCGGTTCTGAAAAACCAATCCTCAACTCGGTTTTTGCCATGAAAGCAAGTTCCCGTGACGACCATACTCGTGGACTAACACCTGGCACCAAAAAGTTAATGCACAACATGCGTTTAGAGATTATTATGATATGTCAACTCTTAAGCGTCGGCCCTATAGGTTGATGTCAGTGCATAGCCCTTTTTTTATTTTTGTGTTGTGCGCAGATATAAGGTCCACAGTAACATCGTAACTATGCTAACTTAAACCATACCAGTTTCGGTTCTGCCATGACCTGACGCACAACTGGTGCTGCGTGTCACCCGGTGAGACGGAGGCCCTAGATGGTAACTGGTGGATCGCCCAAGCTGAGTGCACTAGAGTGTCCACTCCCTGTCCGTCCTGGCAAAAATGGCAACCAGTTATCGCACAACACCGTACCTTACCAAACTCAAAATAAGAGACTGTCAGAAAATTTTCAGAAACTATGACCTGGATTTGCAGATTTACGAGATAATGGTTACAGATTTCATATGAAAATTCGCGAGAGATAATAGACAAAGAGTCTAGACTACAACACAAAAAGTCATACAATCCAAGTGCATAGAAGGTATTTTTCCCGAAAATTCTTCTCAATACAAGCGGCCAGACTGTAATCTAACTGGCAGAAACACTGCCTTCAACTTTACAAAAAATTATTCTGGAAAACCTAAACATATTTTGAATCAAACATTTTCAAACATCAATTATATCAAGTCTAGATTCTCCAGGAAAAATTTTCAAGCAAAAATAAAGTTCAGTAAGCATTTTCCACGATTATTTCTTTCCTAGCTGCGCCAGTTGCAGAATTTCTAAGCATATGAATGCAAATTGAAGTAAAATCTTCCTTTTTTAACACATCAAAATCACCAATTCGCATGTGCAGGGATTTTCAAATATTCATCTAAACTCATATATCACTCACATTTAATATAATCCATTAATAACTTACAGACACCAAATACATCAATTTTGAAATATCCACTGAATCACATAAACAATTAGAAAAAAATCCAAATTTATTTTTGGGAAATAAGTATTTTAGTGAACATAAGATCTTACCGGGAGTGATGTTGTGAATGTTCGTGCGTCCTACTGGAACATGAGAGCCCAGGCCGAGAACTGTATCTATATCATATGTATCTATATCAACCAGACCCTGCCCAAAGCCCCCTGAACTAAACCTCCGGTGGCTGCTCGCTGTGCCTCGTAATGAATCTGTTTGTTCCACCCCCCACCACTGGTGGTGGCTCTTGGACCTTCCCCTGTGCTCATGATACAACCCTTATCCAATATGATAAGCAGTTAGAACAACGACGCATGCAGCTTTATTAGCAATTAATAACACAGAAGAAAACCAATATAATGAATTGTCTCATACTATATTCCACTTACAGTCAAAGAAAACATCTCTGTCTCTGTGTGTACACGTGCGGACGTTCCCTCTATGTCCTAGTCTGCTGATGGGTACTGCATAGATGAGCGGAGCAAGTAATCCGCCATCAGTCCAAGTCCCTTTTATGGTATCAACATTACTCATTACATATGCACAATTCTCTGATTGGCATATCCATTTGTAGTGCTGGCAATTAGGGTGGTCACCACAACCACACTGAAATGTATTTTAAACCATTGGCCTCCGCCCTCCAAATCCGATATCCGCTTGACAAAGCCCTGACCGTGACTCTCCCCATACGTTGCTGCATCTCATCCCTCCATGCTCGCAACTCCGGGCTAACGACCTGACTATCGCGTTCGGTGATATGGATTGGGCCAGCAGGCAAGCCAAACACTGCCATAACATCCTCCTTTGTGATATCAATGTGGCGACCATTACCCAGGTTTAGCCTCATTAGTACGGGATCAAAACTGGTGACCACCCAATGACCCAAACGCAGTGGCACCTCGATTATCTTAAAGCCCAACACCGCCCCAAGCCCAATGCTCGTAACATCCTCAACTTGCCTCGGTAAGAGCACCAACGATGTTAGGAAGGTCCTTCGGTGACCCCCGCGTGTAGATCTGTGGGAATTGGTCGCCTGATGAGTACGTGCACGCGATCTACCGGGCGCACCACTGGATCGTTCAAAACCAACGGTGGTGTGTAGAACTCTTCGTTCGGCGACAGTTGGTCATCACTAAGATCCACCCGTTGTGACGCCCTACGCACAAAACGGGTATTCATATTAGCATCACATCGAAACCACAATGCAATAAGTATCGCACCAGTTCAAAAGAAAATAAATACCAACATCCATATCATGAGTATTCAAATATTATTTGAGTTAAATCCCATCATAGAGTTCACATGTGCAGAACACTTACTTAAAATTCAACACACATGCCCAAACACATCCCCCCCTCACCTGCCATCATACAAGTATTTACATTACTATTACAGACATTGCATGTAATACATACAAACACCCACAAATTGTAGCACATTAGTCACTGCAGCATACTCAAAATGTGGGAACTCAAAATACTTAAATATAGGGTTTTCTTGTTAGTGTAAAAAGACACCCAAAATGTTGACAACTTGATTTCATTAAATAACATAGAATCACCTACTGCCTTCGATCTTCCCATTTTATTTTGTTTTGAGTCTTTTTCTACATGTATTACATGCTACAAGATAATCACAAACTACTAAAAATCAAGGTGTAATTATCAACAATTACCATAGCAGTGATAATCCTAAATAACAAATAAAATAAGATAAAATAAAGCTCAAATTTAATCAAAGCTTAATAACAAATAAAATCATGGAAATACTGGAATAACAAATAAAATCAAGCTCAAAAATAAATCATTTTTTGTTTTGTTTGTAATATGACACACACTACTCCGCTTATACTAGCTTTTTCTCCGTTGTCATTTGGTCCGCTAGAGTATTGATTCCTCGTTTTGTTCCGTTTGTTTTCACTCGGTTTTCGATATTCCTTGATACCTTCTTACTTTTGTTTTTTGTTATTCTATTTATTTTATCCTTATTTTTTACTCCGTACCGAATCTCTCCTGCAGGTCCTTTTTTTTCTTTTTCTATCTCGATTTCTTATTATATTTGTTTATATTTTGTATATTATCTTTTAATCCGTATTATTCCGGCTTTTTTTTTTTTCCGTTTCTCAATGATTTCCGTTTATTGTATAATTATTATTTTAGATTATAGTTATTTTTTAATTTTTTTGTAAAATATTTTCCGGTTAGAACGCGATTAACCGGAACGCCGTTCTAACCGGAATCGGAACCGGAACCTTACTATAAGTTCCGGTTCCGGTTTCGCCATCCACGGAACCGGAACCGGCGGTTCCGAACCGAACCGAACCGGAACCGGACCGTGGTCACCCCTAATTGCCCCCAATGTTGGATTGATTTCACGCATCGCATATACCCAGCAGTGATAACAAATAAAATTAAAATCATGTAAATACACACACGGCGAGCACAATTTGGAGAACAAATGGACAGTGACGAACAATACCCAGCTTTCAGAGAGTAAGGCCATCCCCCCAACCCAAAACACTAAATTCTACACCAAATTTTACACTAAAAGAAGGAATAAGGTTCAAATTGGCCACTGAACGTAACCTGAAATGCAATTAGACCACTGAACTAAAAAAAAAAAGTGCAATTAGGCCAATGAACACTCCAAAAACGTGCAATTAAGCCACTGAACTCTCCAAACGTATTCAATTTCACCGGATAGCAGGTTATCATTAATTTTAACAAGTTACCTGCTTACGTGGCAGCTGAGTTGGCATTTTTAATAATTTTTAATAATTAATTTATAATAAATTATAAAAAATTGAAATAATTAAATAAAAAATAAAATAAAGTCGTTTTTATTTATTTATTTTATTTTTTAATAAAAATTATTAAAACTATTTAGAAGTTATTAAAAATGTCAACTCAGCTGCCACGAAGCATATAACGCTGCTAAAATTGAGGATAACCTACATCAGGTGAAATTGCACATTTTTGGAGTGTTCAGTGGCCTAATTGCATTTTTTTTTCTTCAGTGCCTAATTGCATTTTCAGGTTACGTTCAGTGGCCAATTTGAACCTTATTCCCTAAAAAGAATATTCTCAACATATTCTTACACCAAATTTTTTTCATCTCCAACCCATTTACACTAAATTCTACACCAAATTTTATTCCTACACTAAAATAATTTATATTCTCATAAATTAAAATTTTATATTCATACTTTTTAATTTTAATATAACATATAGTTATAATTTAATGTAATTTAATAAATTAAACTTTAATTATGTTTATGTAATTTTATTTTTAATTAAATTATATTCAATATCAGTCTTGTTTTAATCGTTTTGATGGGATCTTTCAAATGGTATAATTTATTTTTAATTATTCAAATTTTATATTTATGTATTTAATAAAATATGTAATTCATAAAAAACAAAATAAGGATACAAAAGGAATTAATAAAAAAGACCAAGGGCAAAAGTGGAATGCAAATGGCCTCACTATTTTAGCGTAAAGCTACAGTGCAACGCCAAATATGGCGTTGACTGTAGCTTCACGCCAAAATGGCACCCAATTTGGCACCTTCATTGGAGAGAATCCAGCGCCAAATTGGACGTTATTTTGGCGTTGGTGGCCAAAATGGCGCTCCATTGGAGCTGGCCTAATAACTTAGAAAAAAACAACCACCCACAAATTGTAGCAGAATAACCTTTATACTCCCCCCGTTGCGTCGCCCTACGCCGAGCAGCCCCCTGGACGATATACCCGCCGCAGACCGGTCGAAACCACCCCGGCCACCGGAGACGCGACTGCGATGCCTCGAGCGTCGCTTAAAGGGCTAAGACGACGGCGGGGTAGCCGGCGATAATTGATGACCAACCTTCACACGCTGAGCCCACCGCCCACCATTCGATCTAGCCATGATCACAAGTCACAACTGCGCCGATTGAAGTGGAACGCCAATACTAAAACACCCACCCCAACCCCACCGAGAAGGCAAAGACCGGGTGTATGCAAGCACACCGGAGCCCCTACACCCCCACTAAAGACCGTCCATAATTAATAGACAAAGGGTAGATGTGGGTGCACAAGTTCACACATTAATCACAATTAACACCTGAACAACACCCTCTATATATATATAGGGAAAATGACACTTTTTTCCCCTGAATTATATACTTATAGTACTTTTTCCCCTGAATTATTTAAGTGACTCTTTTCCCCCCTAAAATGTTAAATGGACATATTTACCCTTAAAATTTATTTTTTTCTCCAACAAATTATTACTAATATTTGGTTCAAACCAAAAGATACTATAGCAACCAAACCAAAAATATTCCAATTTATAATTTAGAAATCAAAACGCAATATTTAGAGTTTATTAAATCGAACCGGATGGCTCGGTTCTCGTCCGATTGAAAAATATATATTTATTGATTGAAATTATAGCTATTTTAAAATAAATCTTTTAAGTAAAGACGGTTCAAATCACGAACTGGATCCGGAACGCCGGTTCACGGTTCATGATCTAGTTTTTTGGTTCATAAATTTTAATAATTGAAATTCAATATTGGGTTCTAGATCTAAATCTTCAATTCTCTTAACAAGTAATTAAAATTTAAATTACGTAATTATTTCACAATTCTTGTTTATTTTTTTTTTACATTACTATATAATTCTGATTTCAGAATAATATATTCAAGAATTCGTTTCTTGATTAATTATTTATTCATAGAGTTTCTAAATAAATATGTGTTTTTTTCTTAGGACTTTATAATTATGTCTTCAAGAAATATTCATCAGGGTTTTGAGAAACGTAAAAAAAATATGTCTTCTTAAGAAATATTCATCTGGGTTTGAGAACGTAAAAGGAAAATAAGAATTGAGCAACTAACTCAATCTCAAAAGGGAGGTCTTGAAAAATTCATTACAAAAAAACTCAAATAGATGAGAAAAAGATGATGTCAAGGAAAAATGTGTAAATGCTAATCTTCATATAGAAAATCAAGATGATTGTGAACAATATTCTTGGTCATAAGATTCAAAACAAATTTATACTTGTGCTTTTTTGAACCAATATTTATATTTTAAATTTTTTACACCTTTTTGAACATTATTATTTATATATAGAAATTACTTGAAAAAATGGGGCTCAAATTTAAAATTTGCACAGGACCCAATTTTTATTGAGGCCGATTATATTATACACAATTTTATATGGTTCACATTAGGTGGACTACATATACTGAGATTTATGTGTTTACTCGATCTTAAAGCCACAAGTCGGAACAGGACAATTAGGGTATTTTGTGCTTCCCACAAAAAAACATTGCTCCTATTCAACATGTTATATGTGTTGTCAATTATTGAAACAAAAGTTCTCCTCTTCACTCCATTCTTCTGTCCCCTTCCTTGAGGAATCAAGTAAAATAGCAAAGAGACTAAACTATGGTCTTTTGCACCTGTCCTCAACATCATGTTGACATAATGAGCTTAGAGGACAAAAGGGGAATGAAATATATATAGGCAGAAACACAGAACTAACAACCATGCATATATTTCCCTTCAAAAAAAAAACAACCATGCATATATGCATTTGATAAGTGAAGTTTTACACTTAAATTGTCAATCAAATTAATCAGCTTAAATTCATCACTACTTCAAGTTCAAAACCATTTGCCATGTCCTCCTGATCTATCACAACAACAAATCCCAAAATGGCTATAAACCTCCTATGTTTGCAGCCTGCAAGAAGATGTGGCAGAAAACATACGGCACTTAACTTCTAAAAGATAGATGCATGGAACACAGTGGTATTAAATGCTAAAAAAAAAAACCATTTCAATCAGTAATGTAATTATGTAAATCACCCATGCATCCTACTTCATCTTTAGTAAGTCGATACCTATAAATTTGCAGATATGACACTGAAGTATCAAATGAAACTTCTTGTATGTAACAGATAATACATATTCATCTCAACAAACAAGGAAATTTCGATCAATAAATTTTCCTCCTAGTTGCTGGAAAACTTTTTCAATTTAATTTCATAAAGTTGTGCCGCCAATCTTTTCCTGTACTACTCACCACTCTATTAGAGGTATTTTGGATAGTCTGCAATAGCATCTTACATTTTAATGCCTTACACAGAATGCCTAAAATGGATATAAATATAATCAATCTCATGAAGAAGTTTTTAAAAATTATAATAAGCCATATATGACAAATCATCAATATCAATTAGTTAGAGGCAGAAGTGTTGAACAAAATATAAAAACAATAAGTGTAGTCTCACTATGAATTTAAAGTTTTAGTTGAAACAAAAACATTATATTCTTCAGATAAAAGGAAATAACTAATCAAGTCTTCTTACCTCTACATCTTCAATCTTGACTACTAGTTTTTCAAAAAGGTATTCAATTGACATACCAATCTGCAAAAGCGCATTAGTACTCGGGATTAATTATATTGCGAGAGGTAGAGAAAAGAAACAAATATGTAAGTAGTATGATCATCACATATAGGCATGCACCAGATGAGATGAAATACCTTCCTTGCCCAACTCACATATACTCATGAAGTAGTAGTAGTAGATCTTTAATGACCACATACATCGATCTTCTTCTCCTCACA
Source organism: Ipomoea purpurea (assembly GCA_009835305.1). Classification (NCBI taxonomy): domain Eukaryota; kingdom Viridiplantae; phylum Streptophyta; class Magnoliopsida; order Solanales; family Convolvulaceae; genus Ipomoea; species Ipomoea purpurea. The sequence goes on from VALG01001985.1 coordinate 40,445, forward strand.
ATTAATGTTTGCTAATAAAAGTTATCCACCGTTTTTTTAACACAAAGCTCTTGAGCCATCTTTCAAGACCAACTTCTGGATATATATACTCATCTGCAGATTTCTTAATTCCATTAATGAGGAATCATTAAATCTTAACCAACGAAATTTATTTTTTGTATATGCAACTATATGTACTGTATTTTGGCATGCAAATAAAAATATAGGAGCAATTCAAGACACATGTAAACACATACTGTTCTCCAACAGTTATTTACTATGAGGCTGGCCGCCCAAGTGATCTTACATAGACAATTCTGTATGTGTATTCTGTGAGTCATCATATTCGGGCCAAGGATTTTGATCTGTGAAAAATAATGCACAAAAACAAATGAGATCAGAAAAAGAAATACTAACTGATTTTGAAAGAAAGGCAGCAATAAAAAAAAAAAAAACTTCTGAAAAATTCTGGATCTTCTCTTCTGTTTTAACTGCTTGGCAGAAGCGACAAGGGAAGAGTGACACCCCTCCAACCCAATTGACTCAGCAGTGGTATTATTTCAAAACGCATTGGCATCTGTTCCAAACAATTACAGGATCTTAAGACTAAGTGTCTGAGCTTTCCGAAAGTGCTTATGGCCAACTACCCACTGCTTGAGTTCTTTAGCTTCAAGGAGCAAGAATCTTAAATTAGAAAATCCTCTTTCTGCAACTTTCCATACAGCTCCATGGAAGGAATTTTCCAACTTGAGCACGTTAAGTTGGGTAACATGGCAATTACATTTAAATCCCTCTCAGAAATATTAGCCCCACTCAACTTCAACTTCTTCAGTCCCAAAGGATACTTTTTTGGAAGGGCTGCATTAAAACCAATAGAATCCGAAAGGCTAAGCTTCTCAAATTTCCAAATAGTAAAAATGATCCAAAATAATAGGATTGCTGTAACATCCTCCAATGTGACTAGGCTCTATGTCATCCTTCAGAAAATTTTCAGATTTTTTATGTTAGAGAACTTGCTGTAAACCTTTTTTCTGCAATGAATTGGTCTCATCACCCAAGATAATGTTTTTAAATTCTCTTTATCCACACTTGGAGGATCTACCATATATGAATTGCCAAGTTCGAGATGCCTTAAGTTTGGTGGCTTCCAGATACTAGATGGCAAATAGATAGTTCGTGCTCCATTACCGGAAACAACAAGTGTCTCTAAATTTGGATTGTTTGACACTACATGATCCAGATCCTCAAACCATTGTGTTATGGATAGGTATCTCAGAAAAACTAAACCTCCTAATTGCACTGGCACACTTTGAAGTGATATAGAAGTATCAAAAGCCAAAACTCTTAACAGCTTGGGTGGAACAAACATTTTAGGATTTTCAAGAAAGAAGAAAATGGAGCGAGGGATGTTCGTACCAAAGACCACATA
>VALG01001989.1:0-12438 GCA_009835305.1 Ipomoea purpurea
GGCTTGGGAAGTTAGATAACATAAATATATATAGGTGCAACCATGGATAGAATTGTAAAAATTCATTATCCATATCTAACCGCATCATTGGTAGTATTGCCAATATAGTGAGCATTATAAATGATAATTATGGGCACAAATAAAGGTAATTAATGAATGAATAAATTAAGTTATTTGATATGCATGATTTTACTTACTGTTTGAAGTATGAGTGGGAACCTAAGTGTATATTGTGACCGCCATTTTAAGTGTTTCCTGTCTAGTTTATGTACTATTATTTCTTCAGATTTGGAGAGTTTTCCGAATTATCCTAATTATTTTTCTATATTGCATATTATTAATATTATTAATAATAATTTATGATATATCTATGAATCTTTTTGTGAATAATGTAATTTTCACAATAGTTAGTAATTTTAGTAGCTACATGAGTAGCGGTTATTAGAAATGGTAGTTCTATGTAGGGCGTTTATAGATTAACTATGGGTCAATATTTATATTAGAGTAGATATGTAGACTCAGGTGATTTTGGTCATTGAAGTGTCGATAACATATAGATGATCTTATTTTTGTTGTCGTTAATCGTTTTTGTGTAGTAGTATTATTTCGGTTATATGGATGATTTGTTATATAATAATTTTGGACCTCATAGTATTTTTAGACTGTGTATATTTTAGACCTTATTAGCTTGATAGACATATATATGATCTTATCGTATATTTGTTATATTATTGCAATGGTTACTGCTAGAAATAATTCTAATTAATTTTTATTTATTATATTTGTAACATTTGTTAAATTTAATTATTTATAAAAGCAGTGATGCTCAGACGGTAGTTTAACAACCGTAATGTTCATAGATTTTTTACGATTAATGTAATAAAGTAGTCAAACAGATTATGAAACGTTTACCATGGTTACTACAAAGTCGAGACAAGTAGATTTGTATATTATGGGTGTTTGTTGAATCAGTATGCAGATTTTATACCAATCAAGTAGAACCAAAGTTTAGTTCAGAAACTTAGTGCTTTTTTTAGTACAGTTTAAACAGTATGTAATTAATAATAAATCGTTGTCATCGTGCACCAACGTGATACTTAGTTCATAAACTGGTATTACAGACATCGCTTATATTAACACTAGTAACGATATAAAAATAAGTGATTAGTCAGATTGAATTGAACAGAGAGTTATAAATCTCGCAACTACAAGATTTTTCTAGAAACTTATGCACCTAGTAAAAAAGAATTTGAAAAAGGAAAACTCACTTTTTGTTTGACCCTGGATGAAGGAGTAGGATAAGAGGATGTAGCATTGAAAAATATATACATATTCGACAGTGTTACAAGACAATTCAACAGAGATAGTTTTGATATAACAGATTTGCTTTGACACATTTAAGCGTGTGATGAACATGATGCTATAAACATGTCTAGGTCACGTAACACACAAACGATTGCCTGCTTCTTACCTGTTTGCCACAATATGCCTCCTCTCTCACAAGTCAAACAGTTTATAACTATTGTCTACTGTGTTGTTGTTGAAATCGGCTTTGTCACACCCTAACTCTTGTATTTTGTGAGGAGTCATACGGTTTCTATTTGTTTGTTTCTATTGTTAAATTATAGAACCACGCGGATCCTTTTACCGTTTGTTGCACTTGCTTATATTATGATAGCTGTAATATTCCATTTACACAAATTATAATGTATCTACCATACACCCAATCAACGATCGGCCGAGACACTTGCCAGATTGTGACCACTCCATGGCCTCTTACAAGTTGTGTTTATTTATATGATATATGTAGCACAAGCCTATAATAGCATATGGTTTGTTAAGGCGGAAGCTTCCATACACACTATCACTGGACTCTACAATGAATTTTTGCCATGTAACACAGCGTCACATTGACTGTCGACGCCCCCTTAAATTGCCGTGTAATGCGCTCGCACTTCCCACCGGCCGACCCAGTTACGCCTGGCCTCACGCCAGTACATTTGCCTAACATCTTCCAATGCCAATTTCAGTCGGTCACGAAATAAATCGCGAAATCCACCAATTTTGCCATCGTTAGACCAATTACATTCAAGTATATGATATTCTTTACACAACTCATTGTGTAACTGCCTCCGATTCCGGATCCGGTAGGATATATATTTTTTTTATTTTTTTTTTTTTTTTTTTTAATTTTTATATTGTAATAATATCGGTATATATACTCTATTTCTTGAATAAATAGTGATTGAATTAGGATTATAATTTTTCTGGGATGAACTTCCCATTATAACCAGTTTATTGTGCGAATGAATTGTCAATTGAAATTGTACTTTTTTTTTAGTTATTATTCTTGAATTAAGGATTTAATCACATGATATGAAGCTTTTGGTTGATCCTATAATTTCGAGATCTTGGTTGAATGAACTACATAGTAATTATGATATATGTTTATTTTGTGCTATATATTTATTATTATAATTGCGTGTATGTTATGTGGTTTTTTTTTATTTTTTTTTATTTTTTTTTTTTTTTTTAATTTCTATTTTCATGAATTTTTATAATTTGTCACTTTATAATTGTTGCAAAACGTATTGTGATTAAAGTATTAAGGTTAAAGTAGTGTGGAAATTACCTATCTGGTGACATAGAAACGTAGCTCTCCATCTTGGGAGGGTATATTCATTAATTTGATTAGTTAACGTTAGTATTTTATTGAAAATGGATACTGCTATTTGGATAAACAATTTACAAAATTAGGGGGCATCACTCTTAGAGAGAAATCTAACGCGATAGCTATAGTATTGGATAAAATATGGGTATATCATATTGTCAGTTTGGAATGACGTTGCTCTATAAGATATATTGAATACAGAATGCTCCCATTAGGCTTAACTACCAATAGTGGATGATGTACTTATTCAATTATTTAGGTCTCTAGTCATTATTGCTTTATTACCTTACTGGTTCTAGGTTTCTCATTCACTCAAGCCCATATATATATGTTAGATTAGTATTCTAATAGTATAGTATGTTAAGTTATAGGTATTTAGTAATTTTTTATACGTAGTATTTTTAATTATTAGTTTGATAATTATGATTGGATATGTATTGAAGTTGGGTATGTATCTTTTATTAATACAAGTTAGTAATTTGGATTACAAATTAGAAGTCAATTTGTTGGGTTTCAATTCAAATCACATTAATGATGGTTTATAGAATTGCATCACCGATTGTTATTATTATTGCTGTCTCATAGGAGTAAATATCCACCTATGATTCCCCGTCGATGTTTGGTGCATCAGCCATTCAATTGTCCCTAACTTCCCGTAATTACCATGGCCCGTTTATTCTCTCCGAGTTGTGAAAGTTACATTCTAGAGTCCTTCCGTACTTTTCCTCCCCTGTCTTAGCCGTTAAATTTGAATTATACGAAAAGAGTTAATACCAACCAAGGTCCCTCAAGTTTGGTGGTTTGACCATCTTTAGTCCCAAACTTGGCCAAGAGATATTATAAAGAAAGTTGGTGGTTTTTCAACTCCCAACTCGAACCTCCCCTCTTCTCCTATACAATATTAAAGAAAATTTACAAATGTATAGTATTCTCCTCTTCAATTTCTCTCAACGCCATTGCATACATATCAGCAGTATTCATATATATTCACACAAAAAAATTTATGATATGTTATAATGAAGAAAAATAAAAACCTGTGAATAGTGGTATTGAGCATCGGATACTCTCTAATTATACATTCTGTGGAAACTGTGGGGTAAGTGAGGGATGAACAGTGGAGGTTAGAGAGGGCGTCGAGGGAGGTACTGGGTAGATGCCAGAGAGTGTGGGCCTTGGCCAGTGGATTGCTGCGGAGGAATGAGGCATACTTATTTGGGGGAAAACATAGTCGGCGAGTGAAATGTAAGAGGCGTAGGGGACAAAGGGCGGCTTGATTGAGAGGTTCATGCCTTAAACTCGAGGGACTTTTGTTTGACAACAGAATCTGCTAAGGATATGCCCAATTCCCATCCCTTGAAGCACTCTTAAACTTGGACAATAAAGATGGCCAAACCTACCTAAACCGAGGGATAATTACTAATTCCTAGTATTTAAATTATTGGATAGCATAGTCGCTTATTGAAGAAGTACTTAATCTTAGTATTAGTAATTATTAATAGCATTGTTACTTCAAAAATCTGATTAGGAGTAGCTGCCTATAGAATAGGGCACTTCTATCACATGCTATGGTACAGCTATTCAACTATCTTCATCGTGAGGTTTGAAAGCTTTGAGAATATGATACTTTAATTTTCTCCTCTAGATTAAGTTGTTTAGTTTCAATAGTTTTTGGTACGAAAGACCATTCTATTTGTTGTATATCAGGTTTCCAAAACAATGTACTTTAAATTATTTATCTTTAGTGGTTTTGTAGGCAAATTCTGAAATGAGAATTGCCCCTCGCAGATAGATTTAATGTGTTTGCTGAATTTGCGTTACAGATTTGTTGTGTTTACAACTTCAGTTCGACATCTACCAAGTTTGTGCTGCGTTTTTTACATATTTCAATTGGTATTAGAGCTAAACTGCTCAAAGTTACTAGCAGGATCCTAAGGGAGTTTCCAAAGAGAAGGACTATCAATAACAACAGGACACCCACCATATTTGGTACGAACTTCTCCTATGGAAAGCTAGAATGAATAATGAAACCTATGCGTGTCATCCCGGATACTAGGAAATTAATCCTAGTTAGGGTTTCATACATCTTTTACCTAGGTTTATACGGGTATTTACATTAAGACTGCTTTTATCCTAACGAACCTGACACTGATACATCGAAACTAGTACTTATGTCCACATAAACCGAGTCTGTTGGACACCACGAGGTGTAGGGTCGGGAAAACATAAACGGGGAAGCCAACATCCCGAGGTGGGAAAAACCAGCGGGAGGAGGACCACCCGCCGGGTGCGAGAAACCGGGCAGCGGGTGCCCGGCGGGCAGTCCGCTGCCAGCCGGCTGCACGCTGTCGGCGACGCCAAAAATGGGCAGCGGGTAGGTGGCGGGTTCCCCTACCCCCCACTGACTTCTTTTCATATTTGGGTCCCGGGATCTTTTGTGGAACCCGAAACCATGTTTAGACACTTTTAAACACGAACGAAGACACCATGTAGTCAAATAATGGATCAAAACCAAGAATCATATTGAACACATCCTAACATGACTTCTAAACATAATCAACACCCGAACGTGTGAAATCCCACCAAATATATCAAGAATATCACAATACAAAATTCCCAATTTAACCTAGGGCTCTAATCATATTCAAATCATCAACATCATATTTTATCTTTAATATCAAGAAACATCAAGATTTATCAAGAACATCACACAATTATCAAGATCCTCTTATAATCATCAAGATTATCAAGATTAACACATAAAATCATCTCATCAATCATCAAGATCATATCATAGTTATCATAAAAGATTTATCAAGACACAAGCATATAGAAGGAGCCAAAGAAGAAGATCATAGCAAGGAAAATAGGTTTTGTTGAGACATGGTTACCTCTTAGCCTTAATCCGACTTCTTGGCTACTAAGGTTCTTCTCTTAAATTTTCATCCAATTGGTCTCCCTAGGCTTGGTGGTGGGGGAAATCTCCTGGGAATATTTTCGTGTCATATAACTATGAGTGGCGAGGGTTTCTAATTGCTTTCTAATCCTTATTTATAGAATCAAGAATCCTAATCCTAATCTGAATAGTAAATGCCTACTTTCTTTATTCCTAATAGATGTATAGGTCTAGGATTCCTAATTAGAATCTGACTAGTAAAAGGTTTACTCTTTTTATTCCTAATAGGCTTAAAACTCAAGTTATGGCAAGGGTCCACGATCCATGGTGGACCTCATTAATTAATTAAAGGGAAACCTAACCAAATTAAATCATATTTAATTATTATTAACGGGGCTAATTAAATAATTAATCCGGGATTGAAGGCCGTAACACGGGGTGTTACACCCTCCCCCCCTTACGAGAAGGTTCGTCCCCGAAGCTTAGAAATCATTACGGGGATAACGAGCCCAAAGTAGTGCGGTGGATATATAGAGAAAGTATCCTACGGGGAAAATATATAATTATATACTTAATGTATACTGGGTTTTTGGGAACGATTGGGTTAAAAGGATAAAGAGAGTGGACGGTTCGGGTTTCAAACTTGAGGGAAAAGTGATTTTTAGCAATTAGGATCAAAGTTTTCAAAGTTGCAACTTAGGAAGTGAGGTTGCTACCTTGTATGTGATCGTTAAAAATGGGGAATCAAGAATGAGGTTTGAAGGGTAGAAAGGGCTTTGCAATAAGACGGGGTTCGATTGTTAAAGGGAAGGAAAGGAATTCGGCTAGGATGGGTTAGGGGTTGTCGGTCTCAAGTGGCTATTCTGGGTCGATGCTTTAATCGCGACATATTGACGAACTGATGATCCTTTTTCTTTGGTGTTGGCACTGCTTGATTTTAAGATTCTTGTCAGGACCTTGTCTCATCCTTCTTTCTATCTTTGAGGAATCTCTCGTGATGATTCAATACTTACTTCTCTAATGCACTCTCAAGGTCTTGACCAGGTTTGGTCAACAAAGCCAATCTTTTAGGGTGCACTTTCGAATTCTTCCCAAAGTCTCTTGGGGAGTCAACAAACTTTGAGTTGACTTCCTCTTCTTATTGAAATTTCATTTCTTCTTTAGTGGGATGAAAATTCCTAGTGAGGCTTCATGTCTAGCCTAGAGTTCGGCTTGCTGTGCCTTTTGTGTTACTTTTAAAGATGGAAGGTGCCTTTGCATGCTCCTCTTCTTCTTGAGGTGAAGTTGGTTACCTAATCTTGTTGCGGAATGACTTGGTGACTTTTACGAGTTATCTTATTTCCTTTTTGGTCCTTAAAAACCCTTGAGCCCTTTGGCGCCCATGCGCTCTTTACTTTCTCCTTAGCACCACGAGCAACGCCACTCTTGATTTTTGCACAACTTGTAAGGAGCCCTCTGATTTACTTGAACGATGTCTATGTTTTGAAGGAGTCCTGGTCCATTCTTAGTATTTTTACTTTAAGGCCTTTGTACGTCTTTAGCACGAGTTCCCAACTTGACTCCTTGGTTCGCACAATTCTTCTCGCCAATCATCCCCAGTCGGTTGCATCGTAGAGTCCAACTATAACTGCATGTGTAATGCAATTGGTTGCGTCCTTCCGAAGGCGCCTTGTGGGTCGAGGTCTTTCATCGAGGTCACTACTTTTAGACAACCCATGATTCCTTACCCAAGACTTACGTTCATCAATCGAGGCACACAAGTGCGTCATGAATCAATAAAACGAGGAGTTAAGAAATCAGCACACCGTACCAGTTGGCGCGAGGTGGCAGGTCGTCCGCCTGCCAAGGTCCTGTCAGGGACCCGTCAAGGTCCCGTTGGGGCCCGCTGGAATGTGACTAAGAAGAGGGAATCTCTTCGGGAAATGTCCTAAGAATGCACAGATTTAAGTCCCAACAACCCTTATGCTCACGTGAATGACCAAGGGGACTTGAGTACATAGGATGACTCATCGAACAATGTTATTGACCCTTAAAGCACGAGTTCTAGGTGAGTCGAGGCTCTTGAATGTCCTTTCATTGTTGTTTAGTCGGTCGGGTCTGGTTTCCAATTAGCAACCTTGTCATCTTCACAGGGTAGTCGGTTATAAGCTAACTTTGTCTTTTCCTTGCCTTGATTAATGGCGACCCTTCTTGGTTTTCTTGGAGTTCGGCTTGTCGCCCGTTCCTTGTTCAATCCTTTAGTGACCAAATGCTTAGTGATGCCTTCCTCTTCCATGGAATGCATTTGATTGACCGCTCTCGACGTCACATGGTGTTTTGGCGATTTTGTGTGTCGCATGTACTTCTTACGGTGCTTAAAACCATCAAGGTCCTCATTCCAAGGTAAGATCTTTATTGCAGGGAAGCTTTAGTGTATGATACTTTCCACGCGTCTGTCGCCTCTTCTTGACGTGCCGAGTCTCTGTTTTTTTTTTAACAATTCACACTAAAGATTAAGAAAAGACGTTGTTTATGCACTACTTCACTTCCTCGCATCTAATTGGCGATCTAGTTCCCTTTACAGGTGGTCTCCCACTCCCCGTTACTCCTTCTACCGGGGTTTGTTCCTGAATTTTCCATTGTAGAAGTTGGATTCGATAGAGGTTAGCGGCGTTGGTGTAGGCTTCGTTAAGGGTTCGGGTTTGCTTACGATTAGGGCCTTCCAGGCTTTGAAGTTGAGGCCTGTCACAGGTTTCTCTATCTTGGTTGTCTCTGTAGGAACTAATTCTGGCGCGAAACGAGCCAGCTCGAGGAATCGTTTGTGGTATTTCATGACGGTGGCCATTCCTTGTTTTAGGTGGAGAAATTCCTTGTACATGGTTGCCCTTACATGTGCGGGGTGGAACCGTTCTCGTAGTCGTGCTTCTAGGCATTCCCAGTTGAACCCTGGCTCTCGCCTATAAGTGGGTCCTTCGTGGATCCACCAAAAGGATCGGCCTTGTGTCCGAAGTAGAATGAGGCTATCTCTACGCGGCGTTCCTTTTGGTCATTCCACTAACCGAGGATTTTGTCGAAGGTTCGGATCCATTCTTCGAGGATCGTGGGTCCTCTGCTCCCGAGAAGGTGGGTGGCGATGGCTCGAGACCTGCCGAATGATATCTGAGTTTCTGTTTGGTGGTGGTGGTGGTTGGTTATTGTTGCGGAGGACAACGTCGCTTAGTGCTTGGGTGACCCGAGTTAGTTGTTGTAGGTTCTGGGCTAGAGATTCGTGGGGTCCTTGACAGACTTCCTTTGGCGCCCATTCTGATGGTCCGCATGGCCAATATTTATTGTAATGGTGAGTTAGTGTATTGCACCCTTACCTTGATGTGATAAGCGTAGGTGAAAGTTCTTTAAATTAAATGAAGGATAGAGTGAGGGGAAGTTATGTATGATAGGTAGGTTCACAATCTCCCCGCGCGTCCTAAGATTCCTAAATCCTATGTTCCTAATACCGAGAGTTCAAGCCTAATGTCATAAAGTCTTGGTCTTAAGAGTCTTATCATAGGGTCAAACTTAGGCTCTGATACCATTTGTAACACCCAAGATTTTTAAAAACTTTTGATCTTATATAGGAGAGTAATTCTTATTAATTTAATCTCAACACAGAGCGTATTAATCATAAATGTTTGCGGTGCTATGCCACACCTGAGCTGGGGAACTCAGGTGCACAGGCTATACTAACTAAATATCCTCAAAGCAATGTCAATACATCATCGAGGCACGCAGACCGAATGAAACTAACTATCTAAGACAGGGTCCTCTAACCGCGTCTGGTAGCTATCATCTGGTGCCTGTAAGCCAATATATTTGTTAGGAATGATGCTGGTAAACCCACGGTGCCAACGATGTTTAAAATACATATATAATATATATTATATTATATATTATATATATATATATATATATATATATATATATATATATATTATTTATTTATTTTATTGTATTTATATATATTTTATATTATTTATGTATGGAAATCATTTTGAAGCAGGAAGATTATACTACTTAGGGGAGACTCTAGCTTAAAAAACTCGAATAGACTCGACAAATAGTCTGATAATCACATTAATAGTTATAATCAAGCGTATAGAGACATTATCATATATCCTAAAGGTCACAGGTTATTTCACATCATTCATATCATCTTTCAATCAATATCTTTATCACATAAGCACACTTTGGTGGCGCCACAGGACTAATCGCATGCCCATACATGAGGGTCAGCGCATATAGCGCTAACGCGGCGCCCGCAGCACCCTGCCTCATACCGCAGCATGAAGGGGTTGACTGCAGCCATCCGATGAACCGCAACTCATCAAATTGGTTGGCGAGCCCAAACGGTGGACCGCAGCCGCATCAAACCGTTAGCAGCCCAACAGTGGGCCGCGGCCCAAAAAGTGTCACTAGACCGCAGCCAGGATTATGAACCGCAGCTCATGTAAAACCGTTGGCGAGCCCAACGGTGGACCGCAACCCAAAAAGTGTGTCACTGACCGCAGCCAGGATTATGAACCGCAGCTCATGTAAAACCAATTTGACCGCAGCCAATATTGTGGAGTCATGCACACACAACACATAGCAAACACATGCAACCCACATTAACACTTTGGGAAAGGGGAGAAAACGTATAATGAAACCTATGCCGTGGTCATCCACATACTAGGAATAATCCTAAGCGGTTCATACATCTTTTACCTAGGTCAACGGGGTACCAATTCAACTAGCATGCAATACATAAGACTCTTTTATCTTTACGAACGACACTCGATCAAACTAGATTTAGCACGATAAACAGAGTCCGTTGGGACACCACGAGGGTCGGGGAAACATCAAATGGTGAAGCCAACATCCCGAGGTGGGGAAAAACCAGCGGGCGCCGGCGGGTGGAGGACCACCCGCCGGCTGCGAGAAACCGGGCAGCGGGTGCCCGACGGGGCTGCATGCTGTTGGCAACGCCAAAATGGGCAGCGGGTAGGTGGCGGGTTCCCCTACCCCCACTGACTTCTTTTTCAATATTTTGGGTCCCGGGATCTTTTGTGGAACCCGAAAACCATGTTTAGACACTTTTAAACACGAACGAAGACACCATGTAGTCAAATAATGGATCAAAACCAAGAATCATATTGAACACATCCTAACATGACTTCTTAACATAATCAACACCCGAACATGAGAAATCCCACCCAAATATATCAAGAATATCACAATACAAAATTCCCAATTTAACCTAGGGCTCTAATCATATTCAAATCATCAACATCATAGTTTATCTTTAATATCAGAAACATCAAGATTTATCAAGAACATCACACAATCATCAAGATCCTCTTATAATTATCAAGATTATCAAGATCAACACATAAAATTCATCTTCCATCAATCATCAAGATCATATCATATTATCATAAAGATTATCAAGACACAAGCATATAGAAGGAGCCAAAGACGAAGCATCATAAAAGTAAAATAGGTTTTGTTGAGACATGGGTTACCTCTTAGCCTTAATCCACTTCTTGGCTACTAAGGTTCTTCTCTTAAGATTTCCATCCAATTGGTCTCCCTACTGGGGTTGGTGGGGGAAATCTCTTGGTAATATTTTCGTGTAATATAACTATGAGTGGTGAGGGGTTCTAATTGCTTTCTAATCCCCTATTTATAGAATCAAGAATCCTAATCCTAATCTGAATAGTAAAGGCCTACCTTTCTTTATTCCTAATAGATGTATAGGTCTAGGATTCCTAATTAGAATCTGACTAGTAAAAGGTTTACTCTTTTATTCCTAATAGGCTTAAAACTCTAGTTTAGGCAAGGGTCCACGATCCATGGTGGACCTCATTAATTAATTAAAGGGGAAGGCCGTAACACGGGTGTTACAGGGACACATAAAGGCGTACTACTTCAAAAGACAAAATGATCTCTATTACAGACAAAACAACTAAGATTGAGCAGTACAAAGCAAAAATAACTTCAATAAAATCTGGGTACGAAAAGATCAGATTGTTTCCTACACTTCAAAAACTAGCAAAGAACAAAATGTTTGGTATTTTGACAGCGGGGTGTTCAAGGCATATGACTGTAAATCCAGAAAATCTAAAAAACATTCAGTAAAAAAATGAAGGGTATGTTACCTTTAGAGATGGAGGAAAAGGTCAGATTATTGCAAGTGGCATTTTGAATGTACATGGGCTACCTAGATTGCCAAAAGTTTTTCTGGTACAAGGACTAAAAGCAAATCTAATCAGTATAAGTCAGCTTTGTGAAGATGAACTCAAAGTGGAGTTCTCAAGAGACAACTGCAATGTTCTCAATCAAAATCACGAATGTGTCATGATGGAAAAAGGCCTGCAAACAATTGCTATACATGGGATGGTGACCTATCATGTTTACAGAAACCATCAAGCAAACACAATTACGACACCAACATGTGGGACACATAAATTTTCATGACATCAAAAGGGACCAAGGAATATCCGCAAGTTATTCATCAAACAGTAAGGCTTTCAAAGTCTTTAACCCCAGAACAAACAAATGTAAGACTGGGAATCCATGGAATGGTGGTCATTGATGACACAAATATACAAGAGACGAAAATACATCAACATAGCAAAAATGGATGACACAGACAAACCCAGAAAGCCTGGATGAAACAACTGGTCATCCTAGAGGAAAACATCAAAGGGGCTCAATTGTCACACATGAAACAAAACAGAGACAAGAATCTAAAGAGCAACGGAAACAGAAAAACCAAACCAGACGACTAACTACAATATTTGAAAGAACAAAGGTCCCGGGTGGTAGTATCTAAAAACCGCTTAGTGACCAACCTCAAAAATTTCCTCGTTAAACCCTA
>VALG01001990.1:0-12616 GCA_009835305.1 Ipomoea purpurea
GGAGACGAAGGAGAATTGGTTGAACCACGGTTGGACTCTCGAACAAGAAGCGTCAAGCGACCCGCCATGCACCGCGCCATTCTCGCCCTGGGGGACCTCGGGCAGGACAACCCTCCCGAGCCGAACCAGCGAGGCATCGCGACCATGACGGGGCCTCAACCCGCTCGGCGCGACCAAACAGATCCAGGAAGGGACCAGAAGGCGGTCAAACGAGGGCGTCAGTCATGAGAACGCATTCTCCGCAGAACAACAAAAAAAATGCCACAAAAAAAAAAAAAAACAAACGCAGACTCAACCGCGGCAAACACCAAATCGATGGAGAGGGTTCCTCTATCCTTGATTCGCACACACCGCACACGATCCGATCGATGAGGGTGGCGCGAATTGAGGCCTGCGTTGGGCACTCGGCCGGAGCATCGCAGTTCCAGCGAGGAAGAGGCCGAGGTACAGCACAAAACTTTCTCGTATCGAATACCGACCGAAAAGAAAAAAAAGTTCAAGCTATCCAAGCAAGAAACGGTAGGCAGATCTAATTAGGATGGTCTTCGAGTATTCGAGGTGTCTATAGGGGTGATATATAGGTTATATATCTATCTTGGGCTTTCGGTAGGATGCCTGTATATTGTGGGAGAATGTGTTAACACCGTGTTAGGCCACTAAAACAAAAGTAATTAAATTAACCCCCCCCCCCCCCCCTCAATGACCCATAGAATAGAATAACTTATTATCAGGATGTAAGTTGGGGAAATATGCCCATAAGTCCATAGGACCCCACCCCTAAAGCCCATTACCTTACTCCTAGAAGGATTAAGACCCTTGGCATATACAATAAAGACGACAATTAGAAGCCGCATCTTAGAAGTCCCACTACAATAATGCTCAACCTTACCCAGGAGCTCCAAGAATTCCCACTAGAGAGAAATCAAGAAATCAGAAGATTAAAGAAAGTCCTTCATAGCAAGGAATTAATTACGGCTAGAAGCCTGTAACCCACATGTTCAACAAACCTATTTTCCTAGCTATCAATGTTCCCCTTGGGTTTCCCACCATATTCTGGTGAATGGCGAGTTGTTGTGTTTTATTGTTATTGATATTGATTTGATGATTCATGGGGAATCTTGATATCTTGAGGGTTCACTCACTTTAAGGGTTTTGTGTGAGTATAATCCGCAACGTTGATCATACCAGTATTGACATATTCAAGAGATAGATGTCTTTACATGATCCAGATGAAATGATATTTAATATCAAGATTATTCTTAGTTCCGTGATATGTAAAACAGACGGCTTATGTGTGATAGCAATTGCGCTCGTGTTATCCGCATTTGATGCTCACTTCTCGTGCATTTATGCATAATCCTTCAATTGATGTGTCATCCAAGAATTTGAGCACAACAACTTCCAGCTGCTAATGTATTTCGGCTTCAGCCGTACTAGTAGCAATAAAATGTTGTTTTTTTTTTTTTGCTGAACCATGACACAAGTCTTCCCCCTAGGAACTGGCAGGTTCCTAAGGTACTTTTTCGATCAATTCGGCATCCAGCAAAGTCGGCATCTGAATAGCCAACAAGATCAAAGGATCCTTCTTTTGGGTCCAAAGTCCAACACTTTGCGTCCCTTTAAGGATCTCAAGATCTTTTTGGTTGCACTCAAGTGACTTTCTTTTGGCTTAGCTTGAAATCCTTGCACATACTCCAAACAGAAAACGAAATATCAGTCTGCTTGCTGTTAAATATAGAAGAGCACCCTGATAATACCACGAAAGTTTTTCTGATCTACATCCTTTCCTTCGTTGTCAATAATCCATTCTAAGGATGTGCTCATAGGGATTTTGACGGAAGATTTTCCATCAATGCCAAACTTTTGATTAGGTCCTTAGGTATATTTTGGCTTGATTAATGAAAATTCCATCTGAGCATTGTTTACTTGCAACCCCAGAAAATAGTTTAGTTCTCCCATCATGCTCATTTCAAATTTACCTTGCATAAGGTTTGAGAATTTTCACATAGGTTAGAGATTCTAGTCTCCGAAAGATGATGCTCGTCAACGTAGATTTGTATCTAAAAGAATAATGATCATCATCTTTTATACAAAAGGCGTCTTGTCTACAGCTCCTTTCGTGAAACACAATTGATAAGAAATGTGAGAGCGATATCATACCCAAGTCGGAGCTTGTTTAATCCATAAAGACCTTTTTGAGATGATAGACTTTTTCTTGTTTATATTAAACGCCGAAACCCAGGCGGTTGCTCAACATATACTTCTTCTTCCAAGGAAGCCCATTTAAGAATGCACTTTTGACATCCATTTGATAGACTTTGAAGTTTTTGTAAGCTGCAAAAGCTAGGAATATTCGTATAGCCTCAAGTCTAGCCCTACGAGGGCAAAGGTTTCATCAAAATCGATTCCTTCTTCTTGACAATACCCCTTACAACAAGACGAGCTTTGTTCCTAACAATGAGTCCATCTTCACTCATTTTGTTTCTAAAGACCCATTTAGTTCCAATGACATTCTATGTGTTGGTCTCGAAACAAGTTCCCACACATCATTTCGTTCAAATTGATGAAGCTCTTCTTGCATGGCTATTACCCAGTCAGGATCACTTAAAGCTTCTTCTATGGACTTTGGTTCCATTTGTGATAAGAAGCATGCCATCATGTTTTCGTGCAGGGAGGCTCTTGTTCTTACACCTTCTTGAACATTTCCAATTACTTGATCCAGAGGATGATCTCTTAACCATCTAAGGTCAGGCTCAAATGCATTTTGCTGATTTTGAACATCCATTTCAGGAATATACGGCAGCTCAACGTAGATCATTGGTTCGGATGGTGCAGGAACATCAGGAGCATTTTGTTGTATGTCAACATTTTCTTGAGATGTAGTTTCGGGTTCCGAGATCTTCAACTGATATTTCGTGTAGGAAGATAGAATATCTTCTTCGTCTGAGATTTCTTCTTCATTTGGTTGACGAGAACTTTGACTTGGAATATTTGACGGTTCAATGCCAGCTAGATTCCTTCTCAGATTGTTCATCGAATTTGACATGAATGGATTCCTCAATCACCATTGTTCGTTTGTTTAGCACTCGAAAGGCCTTACTTACTGAGGAATAACCCATGAACAATCCTTCGTCTGCTCTTTCGTCAAAGGCTCTCAAATGATTCTTTCCATTGTTGTGTATAAAGCACCTGCAACAAAAAACATGAAAATAGTCAATACTCGGTACTTTACCTTTCCATAGTTCATATGGAGTTTTGTTGTAGGATTTGTTGATCAGGGATCTGTTTTGTGTGTAGCATGCGTGTTTATGGCTGCGGCCCAAAACCACTTTGGCAAACCTGAGTGAGCGATCATTGTTCGTGCTGCTTCTTTCAGGGTTCTGTTTCTCCTTTCGGCTACTCCGTTTTGTTGAGGAGTTCGTGCTGCGAGAGTTGATGAAAGATTCCTTTGTGCACAGAACTCTTTTATAACCTTGTTGACGAATTCAGTTCCTTGATCTGATCTTATCCGAGTGATTTTAACCCCCTTTTCTGTCTGAAGTTGTCTCAAGAGATTAGGAAGAACGACTTCTGTTTCGTTCTTTTTCTTCAAGAAAAGCACCAAGTATATCTCGTGTAATCATCTACATGACGAGAGTATACTTTCTTCCACTCAGACTAGCTGGATCAACTAGTCCAAAGAGATCCATATGTAGAAGACTTAGAGAACGAGAGTTTGTGTCCACATCCTTGCACTTGAAAGATGACTTGATTTGTTTTCCTTTTTGACATGCCTCACAAATTTTGTCTTTTATGTATGACGCTTTGGGTAATCCTCTCACGAGATTTCTCTTGGCAAGTTTGTTGATTGATTTTAGATTCAGATGACTCAGTTTGTTGCCCATTCTTGATTAAGATCTGCATTACTTTTAGCCATAAAGCAAACATTAGCGTTAGAAGAGTTCCAAGAGATTACGTACATGTTTTTCTTTCGACCGGTTAACGCAGTCTTGCCATCTTTCGTGTTCACGATTTTACACTCGTTCTTGGAGAATTCAACTTTGTAGCATTTGTCGCAAATTGACTTGTACTTAGGAGATTGAACTTTAGTCCTTCAACATATGATACATCTTGTATGGTTATTCCCTTTTTGATGATGTTTCATTTTCCATGAGTCTTGCCACTGTTTTCTCCTCCAAATATGACTTTAGGTCCATTTACTTCTTTGAAGTTGCTCAACATTGTTTTGTCACCAGTCATATGTCTTGGCATCCACTATCGACATACCATATGACTTGTTTGTCCTGCAACAAAGATTATATGTTTTTAGGTACCCCTTGAGCTTCGGGTCCTTGAGGGTTAGATGTCAACTTTGGAATCCACATCAACCTAGAGTTTCCACGACTCATCCTTGGTCCTCTATATCCATTAGATGTGTGGTAATCATAATGGATTTTGGCAAAGGTTCTAGCATTATATCTCTCGCGCGAAAGTATTCTTGAGGAGGATTTTCATAATGCTTGAGATAATTTAGTTTGTTTATTGCAGATGAACTTTCTCAAATTCAGCTCTAGAAAGAGGTTCTGGTAGTCAAACCAATCTTCCTTTGATGGCCCAGTCCATCCCATTGACATAACAGATCTCTTGAATGATCTTTTGTTTTGTCTAAATCGTACGTCCCTTGGAATTCCTTGGGCAGGATTCTTTCGTGTTGGTTTCGGACGATACTGCATCTGTTAACATTCGTCCTTTTCCCGAATTGAATATTCCTGTTAGGCTGACATCTCTTATGGTTTAGATCTCGTCTTGCCATTTGGTCATTCCTTTTGACATGATTCTGTCTAGGATTGCCTTTAAATGATCTTTCTTTTCCAGGTTCCACAATTCGTTGTACAGCACTTCCTTTCGGTTGGCTTGTCGATTGTGGTGTGGCGACATTGTTAACTTTCGTCACAGGCTCAGACACCTGGGTGGGGCCTTGAACAAATGCTAATTGAAACTCTCGTGAGAGTAAGCATTGGTGGATTTGTTCATGCCGACTTGTGAAGAGGAGCTGGGGTCAAAACCAATACCTGTTCTTTCCCCGGGTAGTCTAGATTCGCTCACCATTCGTCCATTAGGTTGGACGAATTGTCTGAAGTTTATCTAAGACTTCAGCGTAATTGTTGCCCCATCTTTTCTCTTTTCTGTACACTGCTCTTTTAGAGCGAGAACATTTTCCTCAAGTTGCTCTAGCAATGGCTAGCTTAATGTTCTCAAATTCAAACTTGCCTTAGCGCATTGTAGCTAAATCACTCAGCCAGAGAGTTCTCCTCTTTTACTTAGAGTATGTGTTTTTTGATTATTATTGAACTCCCTCCATCATTCAGTGACTGATTCATTGGACAGTTTGACTCCTTATAGAGTTAGACTCTGCTGAATAACCAAGAGGCAATGAATTGAGAATACTACCTCGTCATCATTGCCATAAGGCACAGTTCTTCCTGATTCTTGGCGTGAATAGGCATAGCAGTCTTTTGTTCTTCTTCAGGTGCTATTCGCCTCCGAGACTGAGATCGACGGAACTGCTTTCTGGGCTCGAACAGTGTCCTGAAGGTTCGTATCACTACCATAACCTTTCTCCTTCTATTCGTTTCTGAGCTCGATGGGATTCTGGTTGTCATTTCTTTTGTAACTCTCTCCAGCCTCCTTTGGATGAGCTTTTGGTAGCGTTGCTTTCTTGATGTTTGCTCACTATTGGGTGAGGACAATTTGCCTTGAAGTGTCCTGGTTTCCGACAGTTGTAGCACAGCAATTGCAAGTTTGAAGTTTCTGACTTTGAGGTTTGAGGTGAACTCTCGTGTTGCTTTCGGTGGCCGAACGATGTGAGTCTTGAAAATTGTTTACTTCCTCATGAACCTCTTCATTGTCTAACAAATTGGGCATATATGTTCATCAGAGATAAAAATTCACAAGAGTTAGATTTTGACCTGTTAGATGTTGATGCTTGCTGGTTAGACCACGAGACTACATTACTCGTTTCTGGTTCTTCGACATCTTTCGGTTTCTGCTCAATAACTCTGTACCCTTAAGATCACTGAAAATCTTGGCTGTGCTCGACGTTTTCATGTCTCGGTTATCTCATCATTGGCAATGACTTTCATTTCCCAAGACTTTGGCAGACACGAAGAATCTTCAGATTCTTTTCTTTCTCAGTCAGTTCTTTCCGAGATCTGACAGATCACCATGGTCTGGTGAACCTCAATTCCATGTCCATGACTGCTTCATTTGGCATCATTTTGAAGTCTTCAAACTTCTTCATAGCCACAGTAAGCTTGTTGTCCTTCTCTTGTTCATCACCTTCTCCCAGGTTCATCAGAACATTCCATATTTCCATGGCATTTTCGCATTTTCGGACTCTAGGGAACAAGGAGTCGTCAAGGGAGTTGTAGAGAATGTTTCGTGCTAACATTGTCCAAGTTTGCCCTTGTCCTTTCTTCTGAGGTGAGTTGTACTTTTGGTTTCGGTACCATCTGCTCAGCACCGGCTCCTTGAGCTGCGCTTGTGTGTTCGCCATCATGACTGGTGATTGGTCCAGTCGTTATGAACGTCCACATCTCGTCATGTATGGAGCAGCGAAGGGCCTGCATTCTGACCTTTGCCAGTCATCAAATTTAGAGAGGCTAAAAGAAGCTGCGTTAGAGCGGTTAGCATGATCTTTTCCATTTTTGCAAGAATATACGTGCACCGAAGAAAATATCGCAAATTTTCAGAGTTTTGATAAGTGGATCCTACCAGGGTAGAAATGCAAATGCCTTTACCTGATCAGGTTTGGCTTGAATACCGACTTGTTGGTCCCGGTAGTGTATAGGTGAAGTTAGAGAGGGGGGAAGGGGGTTGAATAGACTCTTTTCGTGTTTTGCTTAATAACAACCTTTGAGTTACCTAGCCAGCGAAATTATAAATTTCTTTTTACTTGCTTTGCACGGTTTTCGTTATTAATGGAAACTTTTTGGTTATTGGCGCGAAAAGAAGATATGATGCAGTAAGTAAATATAAGTAAGTTAAGAGCACAGGGCAGATTGAGAGTTTTTTATAGTGGTCGGCCAACTTTGCCGTACTCCCACTCTTGCTTCACAACTTCAGTGGAGAGGTTTGACTATTACTATCGTTTAGTAACAAATGCACGAAAGCTTCTATGATCACTAAGCCCAGACAGCTTCGTAGGTATTTATTCAACTCCACGAGTTTACTACCGCTCCTTATGCAACGTCTTCTATCAGAGCTTGGAGGTTGGGTAGAAAATAATTTTTGATTTTCTCCAACGTGGTGAAGTTTGACTGATGTGAGATTATATTGTTGCTTCGTACAAGATGCAAGACTTCTTCAAGGTGTAAGATGAGGATCAATGAACTTCTTCAAGTATCTTCACACCTTAACACTGGTTCGCAAAAGCTTGATGAGGACTGAGAATGTTTAGAGCTTTTACTTGAAAGTTAGATCGAGTGAAAAGAATCAGCACCTTCTTAGTTGATGAAGGTGGGTTTATATAGGTGAGGAAAATTTAATCCGTTGGAGGGAGATGAATTTTCAAACCTATTGACCAGTGGGTGAGGAAAATTAAATGCTCCATTAATGAGGTTTGTACCTTGTAGCTGTTGGTGTGCATGGAGAGCCTTAGGGTTTTGTTCTTTAGCTTCAGGAAATAGTACATCTTCATTTAATGCTCCTTGGTATGTGTGTCCCACAAAGTTTGAGGTCCTTTTGTTCCAAGGATGTTGTCAAGTCAGACAGTGGGGACATTCTTCCTTGCTATTGAAGATGAAGATGTCTTGAAGGATTCGTCATTAATAAGGTTGTTCTTTCGAGGTAGATGACAACTCCTGGTTAACTCTCGTTGCAGATGCCATGCTTCGTGTCTTTCTATTATCGTCTTGGATAACCCTAACATCTTAAGACACAACCTTCGTTTTTCGAAAACATTGTGGGTTTGCTGCTTTTAACACGATTTACATGTGAGTTTAATGGCACTCTCGTGTAGGAACAAAAGCAGCGATTTAAATAATAAAAGATTAGGGGTTCTACATTTCTAGGTTTACTTGTATATATCAAAATCCTAATACAAGTGTTCCTAACACTTTTGAAGTTGAGTTTAATAAGTTTGTACCCCAAATGGGAAGCCCTAAGAAAATAAAATCGCAAATTAGCTAGTGAGATAGGGATTGTAACAAATGCTAGTAAAGTGTATCAAACTCAAATAGCTGATAGGGATCTGCTTCTTAAAGAGGCATCTGCCCGAGAAGAGAGACTGAAACAGGAGGTACAGACCCTGATGCATGAGCTAAGCACCTACAAACGACAAATCCAAAGACACCACTTCAACACTTAACAATCCTTGATTCCGAAGAAAAACTTCTGCAAAATTCGATTTGGGTTTCACCGGAGCAACTCAAAGGATAAACAGTATTCGTCAAAGCGTCTGGACCTGATCGAGAGACATTCTTGAATCCAGCTCAACGAAACATAACAGTGGTATAGTAAGGTCAGACAAGCAACAGTACAAACTCTATAACCCCGTATGTTCATTAATTGCAGGTTCGGTGGTCATACCAGACCTGAATGCTACTACTTTTACAAGGATCAAAGAATCGAGAAGTTCAGGCACAAGAACATTCAACATTTACAAACAGATTTGGGTTAAAGACTGACTATATTTCATTTGTTTCTTTTCAATCTAAAAGTGCAGGACGAGAAAGAGCAGTGGTATTTCGACATGTGGGTGTTCTAGTTTCACATGATAGAAATGTCAAATTCTAAGCAACGTGAAGGCTAGCAAAGGTGAAGTCACTTTTGGTGACGGTGTTAAAGGTCAGTCACCCGGCGGTAGGCACTAAAGTGTGACTGGGCCCTACCCAAGTTAGAAAAAGTACTTGCTTGTGAATGGTCTTTCGTGAAAATCTCATAAGTGATAAGCAAACTCTGCGAACAAAATTGGGAAACGGTGTCCCTTTCAACCAAAAATACCTGCCAGTGTCCTAGATGACACAATAATCAATGCGTTATGGAAGGTAAGATGGGTCAACTGACAATTTGCTGACATTCTGACCAACAAGGTTGTTTTTTTTGCAGGTCTAGTGTTGATGAAGCTGAGTTATGGCATCAAAAAGCTGGGACATGTAAGCTATAACTCAGGAAATTTCTAAGGCATCTCAAAATGAAAATTGACAAATTTGCAATTGAGGGTTGCAATTAAGAATTACAGGTTCATTACTCTTCAATTCCTTTCGTTAATTTCTTGATTTTTTTTTGGGTGTCATTGTCTAATGTGCCTTGTGAAATACCTGCAAATTTTCCTATGTCTAAAGCTGAGTCTTTATGTGTTCCTTTATCTAAATTGGTGCCCTCTACTTCAATATCCTTGCATTCATCAAATGTTGACAATTTTTCATCCTTGCCAATGTAATATTCTGCATCTGTGATAGAATCTATTTCAGGATCAGGGAATTTATCTTTTGAATTAATGGTTCTGTTCTTACGTGCTCTCACACTGCATATATGTTTTATTTGGAGTGTGTCTATGATTGATTTTCCCTCTATTTTATCTTTTTTTTTTTTTAATTTTCTCGCAATTAGTCCTTTTCGTTGCCTACTATTCTATGTGTTTACTAAACTGCGGATTGATTCTTTGCGTTTTGTTCTTGACTGTTTTCTATGTGGTTACTAAATGTACTACTTGCGTTGTTTTGAGTGCTTTTGAACTGATAAACCTATTTTTGATGCAATTTGTTTAATATTTGCACAATATGTGAATGTGTTTTGTTGGTCCGGTCATGACCGTATATGTGTTTGCTTGTGTACTTATTGTGCTAACTGTTATGAATTCTTGCCTGAAGTTGATTTATATGAATCTGTGCCTGATTTTGCTCTATTTGACTCTCTGGCTGAATATGCTTTACCTGAATGTGCTTACTGTCTTATTTACCAATCTGTCTTTTTGAGTGACCCAATTGTGTGCTTTTTGTGTTATTTGCTATGAATTTGTGCTTGAATGTGTGTATTACTTGGTATGTTTTATTTACTTAATCTGCTCCAACTTGATTTGTGTGTCTTTATCTGCATATATGTTATCAAGTTCTGCATGTTTTTCGTTACTAATTTTCTTGTGCAGGTTCAATTCTATCGGGTACTCCGTCAGACTCAATCCACTAATATAGATGTTCACCTTTGTCAATTTATTGGCAAAAGGGTGAGTATATACTAAGGGGGAGTACGGTTAGATTGGAATAAGGGGGAGTTATGGTAAAACTATTGGATGTTTGGTTTTGTGGAATTTTGGTAAAATTGTTGGATTAAGGGGGAAGTAAGAAAGGGGGAGTAGTAGTTGAATGGTTGATGTATTGGCTTGACTATGACTTTTGTATATGGTAATTCTTTTTGGTACTACTACTCTATGGTACTCTTTTTTGGTAATATCTGATTAATATATCACTCTTCTCGCCAAGTATAAAGCTTTTATTTGGCTAATTCATCTACTGTGTATTGTGGTGGGTCAATGTTTATTTTCTGAAGAGTGAAGCCTCATGGATTCTTTGACAATACAGGTTATGTGATATTTAATATAGCGGATTCATTGATGGAACATGGTCCAAAAGAGCTTTTGGTAATTGCCTATTTAATTCTCACCTTAGGATAACTGAATAACAATTTCACATATTTGAGTGCATATTGTCCAATGAAACCGTAGTTGAATTTGAATTATAATGTACTGGTGTTGTAATAAGAATACAGTGTGTATAAAATGAAATTCAATAACATGTCTCACTGTAATAAGACTATTGTATGTATAATATCAAATGAAACTATAGTTGTGCTGAAATGAAACTACAATGTATATAAAATGAAACTGAATATGTTATACAAGCAGAGCTAATTACGCAGATTGGGTGTCGTTTCTTTTCATTAACCGCATGTTTGTGTTAGGAATAATATGTAATAGTTTTGATGAGCCAAATTTGTATTTTTAGAACCCCCATATTTTATTTTGAGTCTAGTTGTCTATTTAGCCTAAGTCCCAAGTCAAGCCATAAAGTCTACGAATTCTTAGCAAAATATACTTATCCAGAATGTTACTATTTGAGATTTATTTACCTTGGAAAACATTAAAGGTTGAAGCAGTGAAGTGGATAAGGAACAAGGTTGCTAAAGTTAGAGGTCACAGGTTCAAAACTCAATCCTTACAATTTTATGTAAGATATGAAGAAGGGGACGACCAAGGGGCGGACTCTGATTAATCTACGAATTAATCTAAAAAGCTACTAAAGCCATTCTGGGAATAAAGATTAAATCAAGAAATATTAACCAACGAGTTAATATGGTGTAGTGGTACAAGCTTGGAAGACAAATTTGATTGGGTTTGTGTTCAAATCTCATTGGAAGCATATTTTCTAAAGAAGACACTTGTTGGATGCATGCTACAATGTGGACACATGTAAGGCAAAGTTGACTACAAGTTTGGATGCTTGTGGACATAATAAGAAGATGCACGTGAATTTCTTCTACTCAACTTCTTCTTTCCTCAATGTGGACATAATAAGAAGATAGTAGAAGAAAGTTCCGTGCATCTCTTATTTATGTCCACATGAGAAAGAAAGAGTGAGTTAGAGACAGTTCACGTGCCAATCTTTCCCTCTATTGTCCACAAAGCATCCAAGACTTGTAGTCAACTTTGCTTACCATGTTCCACTATTGTAGCATGCATCCCAAACAAGTGTCTTCTTTTAGAAAATTGCCTTTCCAATGAGCATTTGAACACAAACCAATCAAATTTTGGTCTTCCAGCCTTGTACATACCACATATTAACTCGTTGGTTAATATTTCTTTGATTTAATCTTTTATTCCCAGAAGGCTTTTAGTAAGCTTTAGGATTAATTCGTAGAAATTATCAGAGTCCGCCCCTTGGGTCGTCCCTTTCTTCCATAATTTACATAAATTGTTAAGGAATTGAGTTTTGACCGTGTTGCTCTAATTTAGCACTTGTTTCCTTATCCACTTCACTGCTTCAACCTTTAATGTTTTCCAAGGTTAAATAAAATCTCAATTAGTAAACATTTCTGGATAATAATATTTTGCTAAGAATTCGTCAGACTTTTATGGCTTGACTGGGGGACTAGGCCTAAATAGACAACTAGACTCAAAAATAAATATGGGGGTTCTAAATACAAATTTGGCTCATCAACCTATTAACATATTATTCCTAAACAAACATGCGGTTTAAGAAAAAGAAACGACACCCAATCTGCGTAATTAGCCCTCTGCTTGTATAACATATTCAGGGTTCGTTGGTATATACATTGTAGGGTGTGTCAGTTGTCAGCACAACTATAGTTGTCATTGAGTATTATACATACAATAGTCCTTATTGACGTTGAGGACCAGTTATGTGAAATTTCATTTTATACACCACTGTATTCCTTTTATTACAACACAGTAATTATAAGTTCACATTCAACTAACGGTTTTTCATTGACCAATATGCACTCAAATATTGTGAAAATTGTTTTATTCAGTTATCTAAGGTGAAGAATTAAATAGGCAAATTACCAAGAAGCTCTTTTGGACCCATGTTACCTCCAATCGATCGCTATATTAAATATCACA
>VALG01001996.1:9672-30594 GCA_009835305.1 Ipomoea purpurea
TAAGGCTTGAGCCTAATAAAAAGCCTACCGCTCAGGTTCAAGTCCAGGCCTTGGCTTTTGATTTTCGTAACATGCCTATGCCTAATTTTCTAAAGCTCAGCTCGGGTCGACCTATTTCTACCCCTACCCTCGGTGCATGCTCAGGAACTGCTTCATCCCAAGCCATTCGCCCTCAGCCATAGACTTGCCATACCGGTCGCGGCTCATGCTCATTCCAACTAGCCATCCACATGCATCAGCACCATTTAGTGTTCCTCTGGTGCATTCTTACGAATTGCTTCATCCCAAGCTGTTCTACCTCAGCCGTCGACCTACTATACCGATCGTCACTCATGCTAGGTCATCCCCCCACCCATCGCTACAACACCTCTCACATGCTCATTTAGCATCTAGAAACACCGGACAAATCCATACAATGTTCAATCTTGTGACTAGTAACTGCTAGAACACCACCTTTACTATTATTTTAGTCATTAGCATATACCACGTTCGCAGCCTCCTACTTCTTCAACTTTGGACAATTTATTTTCATG
Organism: Ipomoea purpurea; assembly: GCA_009835305.1. Lineage (NCBI taxonomy): Eukaryota > Viridiplantae > Streptophyta > Magnoliopsida > Solanales > Convolvulaceae > Ipomoea > Ipomoea purpurea. Next base: position 10,206 of record VALG01001996.1, read on the forward strand.
TGCCCATCTCCTTACACTTGTAGCATCGAATTTCCTTGCTATTTCTGGACATAGACCTAGAGTTTCCCTTTCCAAAATTATCCCTATCTTGCTTCCTTTCATGATCCAAACTCCCTTTAGCATACAAACTGTCACCAACAGAGCGCTCTATATCATTTTCCCTGCGTTGTTTATGAGCCAGCAGGCTGTAGAGATCTCACTGAATTTAATTGTGACTCTCCCATATGTAAAAGTAGTAACCAGATATTCACAGGATATAAACAGTGATCAAAGCAAGATCATCGCCTTGTCTTCATCTTCAATGACATCAAGCCTAGTCAAATATGAGATTATCTAGCTGAAAACATAAATATGATGCACCAAGTTTGAACCCTCATGCATCTCAAGCTCATAAAGCCTTTGATTTAGATACAGTGTGTTGTTTGTTAGAGATTTTTCCATGAACTGAGTCTCCAATTTATCCCAAATTTCTTTTGGAGTTTCTAGGGTCATAACGTGATACGCAACTTCATATGTGAGGCATAACTGAATGGTTCCTGTCGCGCGTTGCTTCAAATCCCCCTAATCAGCCTATGCTAAATTAGTTGGCTTTTGCGTCTTCAAGATTTTTAGAAGGCCCTGTTGTGCCAACAAATCATTCACTCTAGAGTGTCATAACCCGAAATTTCATATTTCATTAAACTTTGATACCTCGAATTTCGCACTTGAACTGGACATCTCAATAGTGCTCTAATACCAATTTGTTGGGATTAACCAGAAAAAGAAACAATAATAATAACAGAAATTAAAAAAAAAAAAAAAAACAAGATTTATGTGTTCGACAATGTGTCTATGTCCACATGTCTGAAACTATTCTTTTATTAATTGTGATTGGTGATGATACCACATCTAGAAATATAACCAATGTATTTATGAGCATCTATCCCAATACAATGGACCGACCCAATCTGCCCCACTTCTATATACCTTATATAAGGCATACTCATATTTCTTATATGAGACAAATTCATATATTTTTATATGAGACAAACTCAGCAATAATCTCTACCTTGACGAATATGTCCTTTTAAGATAAAAGACTTATTTCACAATTTCTAACTTAATGAATATGCATTTAAGGAGAAAAGAGTACTCAACAAATTTTTACCTTGACAATTATTATCATATGAAAGAAAAGACGTGTCTCATATTATATTCATTGATCTAAACAACCACGTTCACCCTAACTGGCCAGCCGCATGCTCATTAATTATGCTTCATGAATAGGGGGTGAGCGTCGGTCGGTTTACGGTTAATAACCGACCAATAACCGAATAACCGATGGCATTTTTTTAAATCTCCATAACCGATCGAAACCGACCGAACATACACTTTTAACCGACCGAACCGATTATGTCAGTTTCGATCAGTTATTTGGTTAACCGAATAACCGAACATTCACAAGTAATAAAATATATATATATATATATATATATATATATATATATATATATATAATATATATATATAATATATATATATATATATATATATATATATATATATATATATATATATATATATATACAGGGCCGGTCCTATCATTCTATAGGCCCCAGGCATAGCAATAAAAAAAGGGCCCTATATTAAATTAATATAAATTTTTATAACTAAAATTTAAATTATATAAGAAAAAAATAGTAATGTCCAATAACTTAAATAAGATTCACAAGTTTTTAACAATTTTACATTCACATAAAAATAATTATAGATGCTTCATGAATCCAAAATAATCAATAACCGCATCAGTGCTTTCATAAATAAAAGATTATATAGTTATAAATGAATAAATAATTTAAATCCAAATATAGCTTATAGAGAATCACATTATTACTATAATAAATAATAAAGTAATTATTAATTCCAATTTATAAAACAAACTTACAAAAAAGAGCATAGCGTAAAATCTTAATTATTAGGAACAATAAATCAAAACACTCAAATATAAAACATAACTAATTGGATAAAAATAGTTGAATAAAAAAACCGTACTAAATCACACATCTTCTATATTAATATCATATTTATAATTTTTTTTAGTTAGATCACTTTCAAAATTTTCTATATTAATTTGAATACGATGACAAACAATAGATCGACTTAAACTACATTGACTAGATAATTCATAAAAAAAAAAAAATTAAACTATTTTTTAAAATATTTTTCATAACTAAATCACAAAATATATTACATATACATAACTCATTATAAAGTTCACAAATATCACATATTCTAAATATAAGTAGTAAATTAGTCGAATACAAATAGATTCAAAATTTAATATGAATCAAAAATCAATTTATATTATAAATCTCACTATAATTATAGAAAGGTAAAAAAATCACAAAATTACAAATTAAATTTAAAAAAATACAAATTAGAAATATAAATTAATTTAGTAAGTTACAATTTTAATATAATATATTATAATATATCCCTAAATTCATCTACTAAAGATTAGGGAGGGAAGATTTTAGGTAAAAATACATATGAGGGGATTTGATCCCTTGACCATGAGCATACAAAATTACAAACTACAAGTCTTACCAACTCACCAACTAAAAACATATTTTAATAATATCTCTAATTAAGAGTACAATACGGAAAATTTTGTGGAAAAGAACAATACAGGGGATTTCGACCTTTGACAAATATGCAGAAAAAACAAAAAATCCTACACTAAGCTAACACAAAATACCTATAACATTTTAATGTTGTTAAATAATTAATACAAAGGCTTATGGTATATATATAGAGTATGGGGGTGGTGGGCCCCTTCCAAGCATGGGCCTGGGCAAGGGTCCCAAGGCTGCACTTGCCAGGCCCGGGCTGTATATCTATATATATTATATATATATATATCTATATATATAGATATAATATAGCTACTGTTACGTATATAACTTAGCTACATTCATAAGTAAATATTATTACTACCTACGTATATGTAATTTAACACTAAATAAAACTTATGACTTTCAGAAGTTTATTTAGTTAACTTATAGTGTATATATGGACAGATTTTGCACAACAGTCCACAATAACATATTTAATATTATATATATATATATATATATATATATATACTATATATATACATATATATATATATATGTATATATAAATGCAGACGGGTGAGAGTTCTAGTGAGAAAATGTGTTTAAGTGAGAACGTGAGAACACAGTCTTGTGCATCCATTCGAATATTTATTTAATGGTTTAGATTATTAAGTGTGTGCAAACGCGCATTAAATGTATGCAAAGCTGCGATGTAGTGTGTTTACACACATTTAATGCGCGTTATGCACACACTTAAGTCTAATTTGACCATTAAAAAATATTAAGATGGATGACTGATGTGTTATCACGTTCTCCAACTAAACACATGTTTCATATGATCCTAAACTCTATATATATATATAAATAATATATATATATATAGTATATATATATATATATATATATAATAGTATATACTAATAATATACTTAATATAGTATATATATATATATATATATATATATATAAAGCATTCGGTTTATTAGGTGACCGCGGTTATTTAAAAACACGTCATAAACGATAAATAACGAATTAACCGAATTTTTTAGGATTATAACCCGATAACCGACTAATAAGACGAAATTATCGGTCGGTTCGGTTATCGGTTTTTCGGTAATTATGCTCATCCAGTACTCAGAAACTTCCGTAGTCTTTCTAAAGACTTGATACGAATTTTTAATATAGCAATTAGTGATTTATATTTTATATTACTATTAATATATACATTTTTAGTAATATTAAATGTATATTTTAAATTTAAATTAAATTATGAAAGTGGGTAATTGGATTGAACTTTCTACACTACATGTTATTATGTAATCCGATCTTTAATAGTGGTCAATTTATATCGTGGACCAGAGTGTACCATAAATTTTGATTCAATATAAATAATTTAACTTTATAATGTACATAATTTATATTCATAATATACATAATTCATGTTCATAATATACATACATATAACATAATATAATGAATATGAATTATATACATTATGAACATGAATTTTGTGTATTATATTAAGTGTTTATGTGTCCTCAGCTATATGATACACATAATTCATGTTCATAATGCACAAAATTCATGTTCATAATACACATAATTCATGTTCATTATATCGTGTATATATATATATATGTGTGTGTGTGTGTGTGTGTGTGTGTGTGTGTATTATAAACATAAATTATGTAATTATTAACATGAATTTTATACATTATATATATAAATTTTGTGTATTGGATCAGATACAGTGCACTGTACACCCTGGTCCCGATATAACGATTGATAACAGTGAACCGTTAATTAAAAAGGACCGATTTTATTACCATCACCATCATAGTGCAACCCATATGAGCTAGATTACGGGCAAACTATGCCGTGCATCCATATGCATGGTGCATACGGATGCAAAAACAACGTTTTAATAAAACGCGCGTCTCCCCTTAAAAAAAATCAGGTTCGATTTCCAGCAACACCATATGAACTAAAATTCCAGAATCGATGAACTATAATTCCATAATCGATGAACTATAATTCCATAATCTAATCTATGAACTAAAAATTCAGAAGAATGAATTAAAATTCCAGAATCGATGAACTAAAATTTCAGAATCGATGAACTACAATTCCAGAATCGATGAACTATAATTCCAGAATCAGTGAACTATAATTCCATAATCTATGAACTAAAATTCCATAATGAATGAACAACATAATGTTGTTGCTAGGAATCAAACCTGATTTTTTTTAAGGGGAGACACACGTTTTTAATAAAACGACGTCGTTTTTGCATCCGTATGCACCATGCATGGTGCATACGGATGCATAACATAACTATTCCTAGATTACGTTGGTTGGCCTATTTTGATCGATAGTTATTGTATGGACCGAGATCAACACAGCTGTGTGGACCACAGTTAAAAAACGATATCATTTTGTTTAATTTTATCTTTTCACGCGTCCAATTGTAATATACATATTTATAACTTTTATAAACTCATAATGCACATTATTCTAAAGTATAATATACATTATTTCAAAACATAATGTAAATTATATTACTCTGGATGTTTCATTATTCTAACATGTAACATACATTATTCTAACGCATAATTTACATTATTCTAACACCATAATGTACATTATTCTAAAATATAATGTACATTATTTTAAAGCATAATGCACATTATTTTTACTCATAATATTTACGACGTTGGTTTTCGACCGTGGTCCACACAACTGTGTCGGCCACGGTCCACAACAATAATTTTCCTTATTGTGATAGCCTAGCCTTGACTTTTACCATCATTATGGTCCACTCAGCTGTGTGGATCATAAATAAAACGTACATTATTTGTGTTTATATTATAAAGTACATTATTTGAGTACTGAAAGTACATTATTTTGTATACTATCAAATAATGTACATTCAGTACACAAATAATGTATTTTTGTATATTAAAAATGTACTTTGTATTCAGAGAAAGTACATTATTGAGTACTAAAAGTACATTATTTTATATAATGTACATTCAGTACATAAATAATGTGTTTTTACTATATTAAAAATGTATTTTTTTTTAATGTTTTACACAACACTGTTTGGACTATGATCCACATAATAATTTGTTTGACTTCAAGTCAATCGTTATGCCATGGAATCGTGTTCACCATCCATGGTGAACACGGTTCCAAACGGTAACGGTGTCTACGGGCACCATTATCTTCCACCAATTTTTTTTTTTTTTTTAACAGCGCGAATTTTCTTCTTCATATTCACATTTTGCGGTTTCACTTCTTCTTTGCGCAAGTTTCTTCAACACTCATAAATTATGAATGTGCATGCATGGATTTATGAATGTGCAATTATGAAATTATGAATTTTCTTTTATGAGATTATGAATTTTCTGTTATGAAATTATGAATTTTCTGTTATGAACATAACTGTAAATTCATAATCTCATAACAGAAAATTCATAATTTAATAAATGTAAATTCATAATCTGAACATAGAATGCAAAACGTCGTTAACAGAACATTAACTAAATTTTTTTTTTCCAAAAAGACGATACCGTTTGGGATCATGTTTACCAAGCATGATGAACACGTTTCCACGGCATAATTTGCGCTTTCAAGCTAGTTATGTCAACTAGGCTCAATGGGCCATAACTAACTGGGTCAACTTGTCTTGGGCCAAGCACATGTGGGAACTAATATGTACGAATTGGGCCTATTGAATTGTTCATCTTGATTATCCCACCACATCAAATTCGGCAAATTATATCGTGTACCATGGTGCATAATCGATTATGTACCGTGCATTAAAACGATATCGTTTTATTTAATGAAAAGAAACGACATCTATTTTGCGTCATTCCGCAAAAAGTAATTATGTTATTCAATTTCATTTTGTATACATTATAGTTTAATTTCGATATAGCTACAGTTTCATTTCATTTATAATTATAGTTTAATTCGATATTATAACACCCAAATATGTGAAAATGTTATCTAATTTTATTTTATACACACCATAGTTTCATTAAAACACAACTACACAATCATTTCGATATAACTACAGTTACATAATATACACTCAAAAATGTGAAATGTTATTCAGTTCCATTTTATATACAATGCAGTTTCATTTCAACACACCTACAGTTTTCATTTCAATTCAATTGCAGTTTCAGTTGATAATATAAAAATAATACGTGAGGCAGTGTCGGTTTAGATACACTGTAGTTTCATTTTCAACACAACTACAGTTTCACTTCAATTGAATTGCAATTTCAGTTGATAATATATAAAATAATATGTGAGGCAGTATCGAGTTAGATACACTGTAGTATCAGTTGATATTTAATACACCAAATATGCGCGCTTCGTTAACTTATAACGGCGCGTCGTTTCCTTTACTTAAAGAAACAATGCCGTTTTGACCACGGTGCACGTGCACAGCGGTCCACGATATAACGACTGATCAAATTCAATTTGATCCTTTGTTCTGTGTTTTGTTTCTTCATTCCGGTGGGACCCTACCGTATGTTAAATTATACGATAGATCGACGGTCTAATTCTTGCACTGAAGACCCTGATTTAAAATATTGAAGACCTTAGTTCAAATAATCTTTAAATTATTTATCTGCAGTAACATATTTTGAACTTGCAGTTAATATTTTGTTATCTATAAATTAAATTGAAGGCACATAATATTTTAATTTTTAACTAAAGATAAGGGTGTCAATGTGGGCCCATCCCACCATGAGTTTTTTTTTTTTTTTTTTTTTTTTTTTTTTTTTTTTTCTTCTCTTCTCTTCTTAGTCTTTTTGCGGGCCAACTTCAAAATTTTATTTAAAAAAATTATTATATAATTATTCTAGACTTTAATAATTTAACCTAAATAATATTTAAGTTTTCCGTGTTTAGAAATTAAAAAATTGTAATTTTTTAAATGTTTTGTGTGTGTTTTGGCCCACCTCACGCGGCCAAGGTAGTGAGGCCGCATATGTTAACCCGTGAGCTACGTTCCATTTTGACACCCTTAATTACATATCACATAACATGGTAATTATAGATACATAACATGTTAATTACTACATTGGTTGAAAAAATAGCATTAAAATGACATTTGAGTGATTTATTTTGTGGTACAAATATATGTGGGATCCACTTTCGATTTGGATCGGGTCAATATGGATTCGGGGTTTCGTAGTGAGACGAAGAATTTGATAATGTACGTCAAATGGGTAATAATGTGAATAGAGAAATTGATTTCTCAAGTGGAAATATTGAGAGACTTCCAAAAACTTAGTTTAGATGCTTAATTAAAAAAAATTGTTTTTTTAAGCATTTTAACAACTTTGTTGCCCTGCACGAAAGTTTGTGTTAAAAACTTAAGTGTGATTAAGCTTTGAAAAGTTTAATTGGATTTGGGACAAAGGTGCATGGATAAGCTTAATTAGCTTAAGATTGTAAGCTTTAATTAGAAAGCTTAATTTGGGTTTGAAAGCACAATTCACGTTTTAGCACAAGTTTCGTGGCTCAATGCATGCACGAAACTTGAAAAACTTAATTTTAAGCTTTCGTTTTGGTGTTTGGTTTTTTAATAATCTGGTTTGGCTCCTTTCGTGCTCTTATCGTGGGAGCAGCACGAGTCAATGCTTTATGATTGATTCATGCTGCATCGTTTTTCGGTGCTTACGGACCATCGGGTGGTATTTTTTCGGTCTCAATTCGTTAAATTTTTTAGATTTGTACGAACTTCTTGGTCACTCCAGATATTTTGAAACAGGGTCGTTATGGTCGGTACGAATTAATCGGATATTAAGTTCGTGACCGTTGATATTATTTCGATAATAAGTACGATTGTTTCAAACGTTATAATTCAATTTTAAATGTGAATTATGTTTGGTTTATGTGTCATGATGATTGCTTAGTAATCCAATCTCCTATATAAATCCATGTTGTGGGAGCAACCTTTTGGGACACAATGTTAGAAAGAAAAGTGAGAAACACATAGAAACACACACAAGAAATTCTCTTTTCTCTCAAAATTCTGCTCCTACTCCATTCTTGAAGCTGTGTTTTGCCGTGCTCTTGTTCGCCGGGTTCGTTCGTTTGGTGCTCAAACGTAAACGTTGTACTTTTTTTCTGGGAACCTAAGGCGCACCTCTAGCACTTTTAGTAGGTGTCAAATAAGGTTTTAAGGAAAGACAGACAATTTGCCTACTCGTACATTTCTTTCTTCCTCTCCTGGGGTTTCGGTGGTTGGTTGGGTTGTTGTGTGTGTGTGGGGATTGTGCTGGTGTGGTTGTTAAGTAGGGAGGTTGTCGTGGGTTTGGGTCGTGTTGGTTGGTGTGTGGGAGATTAGTAATGCGTGAAGGATTATGGTGTATTTTCTTGTTTTTGTGGTTGTGTAGGATTTGTATTGGTTTGTTGGTTTATATCTTTTTCGAGATATACCAATTATATATGTATATTTACAACCGTAGGTCCCGTTTTATATATATTTTTGTGTGTATATATATATTTCGGAAATATATATCATAATATGTTTTATAATATATTCGTGTGTATATTAATAAATTAAATATTATTTTAAGGGAATTTTAAATTCGATTTTGGTTCATTATCACCAACATACATAATATTTGTAGGCAAAGTTGTCCATCTAGCACCAATGAACCATATGATTATTCATCCCGACCCTAAACCTTTCGTATTGTATATATCAAGCCACAAACTAAAATAAAAAATGCACCTAGAATTTATTAGCAGGTTTCCCTGTCTTCCTGCTGACATGGCCGCCCGGTTTTCCCATTGATGTGGTATTTTGAAACCTTATTTTGTCCATGTAGCATTTACATATTTAAAAAAAAAACAAACAAACAAAATCGGAGATCAAAATTATATTCTTTATAGCTACTAGTATGTGCGATTTTGTCTTTAACTTGCTAGTTGATTATGAATTGGAAATTTATTTTGTTTTGTTCTTGGCATAATTGGTTTTTCTTTTAATTTAATTTAGTAAACTTGATTTCATTTTTAATTTCACTTGGTGGATATTTTATTGCGAAAATGCTAAAAAAAAAATTAAGCATTTCTATAAATTATGAAAACTGAAAATATTTAAAAATTATGCAAAAATAAAAAATCTAAAAAGAAAAAAAAATTGAAACATTGGAATTGAAAATGAAAATTATAAATTATGAAATAAAGAGAAGAAATTATGTTTTTTATATATAATTTGGTTTTTAAAATTTTAAATATGTAAATGCTTACATGGACAACATAAGGTTAAGAGAAATGCACATCAGGTCATGTCAGCAGGAAGAAGGAAAACCTGCTAAAAGTTCTAAGTGAATTTTATTTTTTGGTTTGTGGATTAATATATATGATATGAAAGTTCAGGGTGCGGGATGAATAATTGAATATGGTTTCATGGTGCTAGGTGACATTTTAGTCTATATTTTAATATATTATGTGTTTGGCATATAATATATTATGTTGTTCTTATTTATCATGTTGTGTTTGTAGTTAACATATTATGTGTGTTCAATTTATTTATGGACACATAATTGCATGTATTTACAAAATATGTTAAGTACATATACATAGTTTTTGGACCGAATCCATAATACAAGAGGGACCTTGGTACATGGACACATGGTATACCAATTATATTGCTTCCATATAATATATTTTCTTTGTTCTCATTTCTATACAGATATAATATGATTTGATTGTATCTGATATTATATATGATATGATCTAGGAATTAAAGTAGATCAATAAATCAATGTAATTTGTTTAATTTCTTGTTCCTTATTGTAATGGTATATGACCCAGAAAATGATAGCAGCTACCTGTATAGTTGTATTTTTTCACAGAAAGTGGCAGACAGCATAGGTGGTGTTACATTAAACACTAGTTTTGGCAATATTAAGGAGGTGCTGCTCTGTCCTTTTCAGCTGCACCCTATCATATTCTTACAGCTCTGTATCTCACAATCCCATATGATGCAGTGGTAGCCCCAGGTCCAGCCACCCCGGTCCCATATGCCCATGATGCAGCTATCAGCTCTGCCTAAGTGGAGTTCTATTACATAGATTCTCAAATTCTACTCCCTTATTTATACTCTCTAAGGTGGCAAAGTAGAATTGGTTATTTTCATCATGTGGGTCCACTGAAAGTGTCTACGTCAAAAGCATGTGAGAGAGAATACAAGTTGAGAGTTTAAAATGGAAGTATACCAAGTATTTTCCGCCTAAAGTGCCCAATATATATATATATATATATATATATATTATATATATATATTATATTATATATATATATATATAATAGGAGAGAGAGAGAGAGAGAGAGAGAGAAGAAAGAGAGGAGAGGGGGGGGGGAAGGGATCAGGTGTGTGGAGGGTTTCCCGTGCGATTGTTCATATTGGACTCACATTAAATATTAAACTGACGTACTTTAAGTACACAACAACACGCACTTTAAGCACACAAACAAAATACCTTCAGAAACCAAACTCACGCATCTTAAGCACAACCCTCACGCACCTTAAGCACAAAACACATGCACCTTAATCACAAAAACACACGCATATTAAGTTTCAACAACTACTCACAATAAGCACAAACTCACGTACCTTAAGCACAAGACTCATGTATCTTAAAACACAAGACTCACACACCTTAAGCTACAAAAAACTCACGCACACCTTTAAGCAACAAAACTCATTCACCTTTACAGTTTCAACAACTACGTAACATTAGCTACACACCTACGCACCTTAAGTACAAAATCCTACGCCACCTTAAAGTACAAAACCCACGCACCTAAGTACAAAACCCACGCACCTAAGTAACAAAAACTCATGCACATACTCACTCCACAACCGCACGGGAAAACATGCACCCGACTTGAACTATAGTATATAGTAATATAATAATATAGTATATCTTATACGTATATAGTGTATATATACTATATACTATAGTATATATATATATATATATAATATATTATATATATGTGTTGTGTGTGTGCGTGCTGTGTGTGTTGTTGTGTGTGTGTGTGGTGTCTGGGTGTGTGTGTCGTGTGTGTGTTGTATATATATATATATATATATTATTATATTATATAACGTATATATATATATATAATATATTATATATATAATATATATTTATATATATATGGCGTGCTCAGGTTCGAACGGGCTACTCAAGAGAGAAATAAGAATCATTAGCACCGTCCACGAGTCCAGGTATCAACGAATCAAATGTAATTTTTTAAAAAGGACGCGGGTGACAATTTCGTAAATAACTCGAACTTTGGTGTATGAAAATGTGTTATAAGTGCAAGTAGCTGGTGCAACTTTGCAAGTGAAAAATGCAGGTAAAATCACTTACAAGTGCACCCACTTTCACTTACAAGTGCATGTAATTTTACCTTGTTAACATTCATGCACCCTAGGTGGCAATACTTTAACTATAGGTGCCACCTAGTTATAACTTTAGGTAGCCCCACTTAGTTTTTAATGCTCAGTGTAAATTTTTACTTGCCACCTCGTAATCAATGTTGCAAAAAACGGTTAGGCCTAGGCGCCAACGGGGGCGCCTAGCGCCGTAGGCCGCAAGGGGGCCGCCAACCGCCTAGGGCACCTAGGGCGCCACTTTTTTAATATTTATTTATTTATTTATTTTTTTTTAATTTTTTTTTTTTAAAATTAAAAATAAAATTTAAAAATTAATTTTTAAAATTTAGGTATAACAATATAAGTTTTTCATAGTTATTTCTTAGAAAACTATTTACAAAATGGTTGTAAAATTGTTTCAAAAAGATTTGTATAAACCATTTAAATACATAAAAAAACTAAAAATTATGAGCTAAAGAAAACGATTTTTTTGAGGAGAAATTATGGGACCAAAACCGCCATTTGGCTGTTTGCGGTGGATAGATTCTCGGAAAAATACCGCCGATTTGGAAAAAAAAAATTGTCCAAAACGGACAACCGAGTCAAAAGTTATTACCTTCCCGAAATTTTTGCAATTTTTAAAACGCAAAAAAAAAAAAAAAAAAAAAAAAAAAAAAAAAAAAAAAACCAAGAAAATTAATAAAGCGCCGGTTCAGCCGGCTAGGCGGCCGCCGCGAGAAGGCCGGTTCCGGCTATTTTCAAAATTATGCTTTTCAAAAAATTAAGATTTATTGTTTATGAACATATATAACAAATATTATGAACGTGTGTGGATATATTAATGTGAATATACTTTTTTTTTTTTAGAACCATATGAATATACTTAAAGGGGTTTGTGGTGCTTGTTCTGCTTTTGAGTGAGAGTAAATGAGCATTAATTTCCCACTTTCAGCACGATTACATATCAACTTTTTCTATTACATTTTGAAGTTTGTGTGGTTTGCACTTTCCAATGTGCAGAATTTAATAATACACCTACATGGCTACATGCTTCCATCTTACTGCTAATTAACTTACTTTTTGGACTCTCATGAGTTTTGCATTATTTTTCTACTTTTATGATATTAATTTTTTTTTTTTATCGCACACGACATTATCAATATGTTTGTACAAAAGGAAACTATCTTAAATATATCGAAAAGAAGGCTTTATCATGACTCATCAAAAGGAATACAGATGTGAATTTACTCACAGATTATTTGCAATTACGGAATGTTTTACGCCAGAGGTCAACATCTATTATCTCATATGCTGGACTTGTAATCGCGCTGATGACTTTATTTACTTATTGTTCGTTAAGTTATGTTTCTACGCAGTTTAATTTACATGCCTATGCTTTAGCTTCGTTAGCTTTTACTCAGGATCAAGTTATGAACATGGGAATTTAATCTCATCTGACACTATTGCAGCTTTGCTTCATTAATACGATCATTTATTGGTTGACTTTAGGGGTGTAAACGAGCCGAGCCGAGCTCGAGCCTGGGTAGGTTGAGCTCGAGCTCGTTAATGAAGGTTCGACTCGAGTTCGAGCTCGAGCCGATCGAGCTCAAGAATTGATGCTCGAGCTTGAGCTCGGTAATTTCGGAACTGTCGAGCTCGGTTCGAGCAGCTCGATTGTTCGAGTTCGATCTTCAAGCTCGAGTTCGAGCTCGATTTTACATTGCATTTGACCTATTTAAAACTTTTCGATTAAAAATTCAAACTAGCTTTGTTTTATCCATACATAAATAATAGAAACTTTTAGGATTTTGAGTTTAAAATTTAATTTCTAATTGTTATTTTACTATATATTATATTGATATTATATATTATTATTATTACTATATATTATATATGGGTATAATGGCCTCGCGAGCGGCCTCGACGAAGCCTACGAGCCATAGACAATATCTAGGTTCGACTTCCGAGCTCGATTACTAAAACGAGCCGCTCGAGCTTCGGCTCGAACTCGATTTGACCGAGCTCGAGCCGAGCTTGGACCGATTCCCGCTCGCAGCGGCTTCGCGACTGCTCGGCTCATTTACACCCCTAGTTGACTTTCAAAAAAAAAAATCTTAAATATATCGACTTGATCACAAATTAATAAATAATTAAAGTCTTACATAATAATCAAATATTATAAAAAATAATTCAATACAATAATTCCACTTCATGAGCAAATATCAGGGAGAATTTTTTAGTAGAAAAACGTAATATTATTTTGTTACTGGTTATCTTCTCGGCCTCTTTAAGATACTTACTATCTCTCTATCTATCTTTATACGCAATATCTATCATGGATTAAATGATTTATACTTATGAATTACGTATAAACAATCAATGATAAGGATTTTAAGTTATTTATGAATTACTGATTTGGGTAAATTAAAGTATGTTTTATAATTCATATTCATAAATTTTATTAGTTAATTCCACAGATAGTCTTTACATTTGTTTACCATTTTTCTTAGATTAAGTTTTTTTAAAAAAAGTTTTTAAAAGTAAAATATGAAATATTTAATATATAATCTCAATCATGTGATAAATAAAATTTACCAATGGGCCCCACTGTTTTTACTTTCGATAGTTTCATGCCCATGTCTGTTGAATAATTATACACATGCATAAATGAACAATTGATGGGAGCTGCCCTTCATCTGCATGTCATGATAAATTGCAAATTATTCTGTGGACCACGGTTCAAATTATTGTCGTAAATATTATGAGTAAAAATAATGTACATTACGTGTTAGAATAATGAAATTACATATTAGTATAATGTACATTATGTGTTAAAAATAATATATATTACATGTTAGAATAATGAAACATCTAATTTAATATAACATTCAAAGGGAGACCACTGGATCTGGACCGATTTTTTTTTTTTTTTTTTAAATTAATTATAATTTTAATATAATTTTTAAATATATAAATTTTTTACTCCGTATAAATTAACAATAAACTAAATATTACCCAAAAAAAAATTAAATTATAAATAACTTGAGTCAATCCTTGTTGCCAAATAGACAAAAAATGAAATAGACAAAGTCTCTATGAGTTCATTCTAATTTTGCTTATTTGATTATTACATGTTTAAAAAAATAATTTTCAGTCACCAAGTTCACAATTAATAAAATATGATTTATAATTCATATATATAGCAATTTTTTTCTTTTGTTAAATGATATATATTTGAAAACTAAAATCCAACATTTTTATAATAATATGAAACCAAAACTGATCGATTTTGAATTGGATAAGTAAAACCGAATCAAAACTAAAATTAAGTATGCATATAATATTGAATTGAAGGCAAATAGTCATAGGGGTTTCATTTTCTTTTTTCTTTTTCCCCTGGCAATTTATATCGTGCATCGTGGCGTACATTACATTGTGCACCCTGGTGCAAAGCGACGTCTTTTTGCATTTTTTTTTTTCGAAAATTCTGTTTTTCCGTGTTTGCTGTTACCTTGTTAAAAAAAATCGTGTTTTAAAAATGTACATAATTGTATATGAGAATGTACATAATTGTATAACAGAATACACATAAACTTTTAACTGTAAAAAAATCGTGTGTTCGAATGTACATAATTGTATAAAAAAATGTACATAATTATATAACATAATGTACATAATTGTATACCAGAATGTACATAATTATATAACATAATGTACATAATTATATAACATAATACACATACACTCTGTCGCGCGTCAACTTCTCACACAACTTAATAAAACGACATCGTTTTGAGATGCATGAAGTGCACAGTGCTATGTGCACCGATACGTGGTGCAGGGTATAACGATTGTTTTCCTCTACAGTAACCCCAATAATAATACTTGGCTAAATATTCTTGTTATTCAGCACATGACTAGCTAGCACAAGCACGTGCACTGACATCGATCTCACACTTCAGCTGCCAACTCAATCTCATGTTACTGAGTTGGATGGCATGCAAGACATAGTAAGGCAATCATTATTTTTGTAATATTCTCATTATTTTTAAACATTGACTATTTTTACATATTCCTACAATTGCTAAATTTATATAATTTTTTCATTAATTTTTCTTTTATAGGCTAATCTTCTGCAATACTTAATCACTTTTTAAAAACCAGTCACACTCTCAATATAGGTTAAATACACCCAATTGTTAGAGCCTTTCACCAAAGGATATAAAACATATTGTATCCGTAAAATATAATACTATACCTATATTATTAGATCTGAGAGTGCAAATATGTAGTTTTGTCTTTGGATACACATAGTTTAAATTTTGAGTACCTTCCATAGGTGGCAACATGTAATTGTATAGTGTTTTCGATAAGCGCTCATCCATGTTGGTCATGTCATTAGGTGTGGTCGTGATTCTGTGGTCAGTTCGGAATCAGCTTTAATCTTATACGGCCAGTGGGTTGAGACCTTTTTCAAGAGATAGTCTTTTCGCGTCGATTTTGGTGTAAGTGGCAGGAATGTTATGGTAAAAACAAGTTGCCAGTCTATTTATAGCCGGCGCGGAGAGTCCAGAATACAAGTCCAACAAATAGGTTGACACATACACCCAATAGTGGTAAATGAAATATATACACGCAAAGTTGAAACCACTAAATGATTCCCAGTCATTTAAGCCAGTAGTTATGGTAATAAGATACAATGTGCACCATATTCATAGCGGGGTTCGCTTACCAGAATAGACATCCAACAATGTTGGACAACATGCACCATAGTGGGTATCCACATACACTACAATCTATATTGTGTATTTTTCTCCTTAGAATTCCGGCTGTGTTTTATGACGAGTTTTACCTTGCCAGATCGCTGGGTAGGAGAAATAGTGTGGCGGAAATACTGAAAAAAAACTTGATTCATAAATATTGATTCATTGGATCTATCTAATCTAATGGCCTATAATTGGACCATATTGACCACACCTAACAACTGACCACATTGATCACTCCTATATATAAGGCTCATTAAATATATTTCAAGTTTAGCGTACCTGAGGTATTTCTTTCGGCACCCACCCGAACACATATATAATACACTATGTATGTATAGTATATATATTATATGTATATATGATGATGCATTATGCATAGAAGGGGAAAATAAATATAAGTAAATATTTTGGATATGGAATCTTATATAAATGATTTAGGTGAAATATGACAGGTCAATTATATATATATTTATTAGAATTTATTTTTACCATGTGATAAGAATTAGAATTTAACTGCAATCAAACTCTTATCTGAAGTAAAAAAAATTCAATTACTAAATTAGGAAATCTTTGATCACAATGAATAGGCATGGGCATGGAAGCACCAATGAATGGCTTAATTAGCCGGGCCAGCTAATAGAGCAATAATGATTTCAGTTCTCAGCTTGCAGTTCCACCGCCAACTTTGATGCCGTGCTACGTTACCCATCATGTAATATCAACTACTATTAATAATAAGCTGTCTCCTTAAGACATATTTCGGTGGCACATGGGGCAACTTCCGTCACCGAACTTGGGAATTTATAAATATCATAAGATCAAAGACCATTTCTAACTCTATCTACACACATGCTTTAAACATGTTCCAAACATTTTATGGAGCTTGTGTTTGCCTAGCTTGGCTTTTTGTTGAGGGTTATACTTGAATTATTACTTAAAATTTGCCCACACTGTTGTAAATCTGGTTTGGGACCTGGGCGCTTATCTTGTTGAAGGATTGGATTGTATCAATAACATAAAGACATTACTAAAAGTAATATAAATTGTAGAAGCAAAGAAGATAATAAGAGTCCGAATAAGGAGTATGTTAAGGATTCATTATATAATCATCTACACTCATATATTATATCAAGTTTAAAAGATAGGGCCCGAGGGTTAATATTTATGCGATATTGAATCCGCTATTCCAGGATTGTTAGAAATGCTACAGTCCAGGAGCATATAAAATGGGAAATGGATTCCTGTTCAGTCCACGAGATAGTTCAGATCTTTAATGGATGAGAATTAACCTGATTTTTAAAAGGAAAAATGCGGTGGCATTTCCTGTTAAATAATTGAACATCGAAGCAAGTATAAATTTATTACAAGTGATGGTAGATAAAATGTTGTTATAGGTGCAAGTAAAAATTTACACCGAGTATTCAACTACTAAGGTGCACATATAGGCATTCTAAAGTAAGTTGCACCGATAGATGGGTATTATATAGTTGCAGACTAGGTTGCATGAAAATTTGGGGGGTTTTTCCAGGGGTACTTTTACTATCCGCTTAACTCAGGATCCAATTTAATGTTAACAAGACTATTAAATTTACATGACACTAATAGGTGAAATGGAGGGCCACTTATTAGTTATGAGTTAAAAATAGATAAGTTTGCAACATATAGTATATATAAATATGTTGCACTAGTAGGTTATAATCACATCCTCAAGATGCAAATGCATGAATGATTAAATTGCCAGGGAAGTGAATGCATAACATAGGAGCGTATACAACAATACACTATATGGTGAATTAGTAGAGGTGCACTTATGATAGAGATGAGTATTTCCTGACTGTGGTACTTTCTCCGATGTAACATATTCATGCTTAACATACAAAAAATGCCACCGCGATTTTTTTTAAGCTTATATAGATACTGGACACGTGTACGCGCGCTTTGATTTCTGTATCACATATTCCTGTCTCCTGAAAACACTCTATTCAGCACTCTTGACTGCATCCTCATATAAGGGGTCCTATAAAAAAATAATTAATCAAATAATACAATACTTGGGACTTTAATTAACTGAATAGTTCAGGGTCGATCCACTATGATGAAATGTTGGAAAAGACAAATAGCATTAAAATGACATGGATATAATGACGATTATTAAAGTTGCTATTTTGCCGCGGTACAATGGACTCGCTGATGGATGGATCCACCTTTCCGCGGATGATAAGGATCGCGGTACAAAAGTGGTTAATTCGGGTTCTTCGTAGTGAGAGCTGTATAGACGATTAGACATATTGAGAACAGAAATCAACATGATCAACGAGAATATTATGGGTTGAAGAGATATATGATTCTCAAAGTAGACCCATATTGGTATGGAAATGATAGAAGGAAAAATGGCACTAGAATTTGTCGCACATTGGCTTATAGTAAAGAAGTATTTATGCCCCTTCTAAAAAGGGCCTCTCAATTTTCTGGGATCTACACCCCCCACCCCTTCCCCCTTGGGTTATACATGTAGGCAAACTCTTTGGTGGGTAGGCTTGTGAGAATTTGTATAAGCGTGGTAGAGCTTTCCATCGTGCACAACGCTGGTGGGTGAGGGTGGGGGTGGAAATAATTAAGCTTTATAATCTGACATATTTAAATAAAGTTGTTGACTTATTTACTGCATGGTAAATTTTGTGAAAGATCCACTTATATAACGGTTTGGGTCGGGTCAGGATATGCGGTGGATTCGGGTTCTTCGTAGTGAGACGAAGAGATTGATATCCTCCTTCTACGCTCAAAACGGATAAATGGGTCGAAGTCAGATTTTTTTGATCTCTCAAGACACACTAACAACATTTATTGAGTAGGAAAAGATGCAATAGGCAAAAAGTGCATTTTGTCCCTACATTGGTTTGGAAAGAAGATTTGCCCCCCCCCCCCCACACCCTCCTTGCCCATCCTTTTATAATCGACCACGAACTCTTTTGGAGCTTGTAGAATTGTATATGCATCAGAGGCTTTTCTCTCGTCACACTGCGGGTGGTGGGGGTGTGGCGGGTGGGGGGTGCAATCTAATTCGAACCTAAAGGAAGGACAAAATCGAAAAGTGTATTGATTCAAAGTCTCGATCTCGTGTGCGCCCGGCTACCATGTAGGCGCACGAAATGTAGCATGGGTTTTCGGCCTGGCCGAAACTGAACAGTTCTACAACCTGGTGGCAGGACGCGTTCCAGCGGGCACTCAACCGTTTCAGAATTTAATTTTCTGTTAATTCCAATTTGGAGAAAATTGGTTCCAACAGCCCTTATATAAAGAGAGTGCCAATTACAGGTGTGTTTATCCCTCCAACAGGCCTATATTTATTTTAATATATGTGTATTTGTGGCTAGAATTCTTTTTACTATCACTACATAGTAATCTCTTAAAAGATATTCCATTGTACTGTTTTTAGGCTTCCAAAACTTCTGCTTTCTACTTCTTTCTTTGCCAATCAGTGTTCTGGGCTTTGCTTTTGTTTTGCCGTGTGGTTTGTGTTTGTGTCTTTATATATCTATAAGTTATTATTCGTAGCTACGATTTTTTTTTTTTTTTTATTTTTCATAATGAAACTATGGCTA
>VALG01001996.1:30675-53987 GCA_009835305.1 Ipomoea purpurea
TTAATTTGGTTAAACAATCAATATAAGTGTTTGGTTAATTAGCTTTTTGTAACAGCTTATTGTTCCAAAAGGGCTAAAATTAAAAAAAAAAAAAAAAAAAAAAAAAGGCTCAAAACAAACTTTTTCAATTAGATTTTTGAGAAAATCATTTTTCATATAATCAGCTATCATCTAGCAACTACTTTACCAAACATTTTTTTACACATCAACCAATACTATCAATTAATCAAACACACCAACCCAATCAGCTAACAGCTATCCGTCAACAATTATTTACCAAACACCCCCTTAATTATTAAATTCATCTATATATCATACAGAGTATAAATAAATAATAATATATAATAATAATAATAATAATAATAATAATATAATAATAATTAATAATAATAATAATAATAATAATAATAATAAATTAATAATAAAAGAGTAGTATATGCTACGGAGTAATAATTACTATTTGTTTTTTGAAACACATCCAATCTAGCTATATATATAATTTTAATCTTATTTTTAATAATAAATTATATTAATTGTTTCAAGTAAAAAAAAAAAAAAAAAAAAAAACAAAAAAAAAAAAACTAAATACAAACTGCACATATTGGTTCATGAATAATATTTTTGAAAATAGACATATTCTTCTCGTTTACAAGGGATATCTAAATTTTGGGGATGAGACAATATTAGGTTATTCATGATATAATTCTCCAAGAATAACATATTTTCTGTAATTCCTAATTTTGCTCCTAGACCCTAATTTGTTAAATATTAAAATATTATATAATAATAAATAATAATAATAATAATAATAATAATAATTTATTATTATTATTAATATTATATTATTATTATTATTATTATATTATTATTATATTATATATATTAATTATTATTATTTATATTATAACACACAAATACACATTAATATGTATTTAGAAATATGGGGTAATATTTTATAGTTTTTTTGAAAGTTTGTCTATTTTATTACTTAAATCAACAAAATATTTGAATATAATTTCAAAATTAAATTCGCTTTCACTAACAACGATTAGACTAAAAATTCATATATTATAATTCTTTACTTATTCTATACCTTATGTAATAATATACTTTATTCATCTAAAACTCATTTCCGTTAATACAAACATTTGAAGATGGCTGCACTTTATTTTGTTGAAGCAAATTTAATAAAGGAATATTTTTTGTATTAAGTGGTGAAATGCATGATTGTGGGACTTGAAATTATCTACAATACTAATTTAGTCCTTTATCTGTAATTGATTTGTTTAAGTGTGAAAATATTAAACAAATTTTAATACTATACTATAATTTATTATGATACTATGTTTAGCTAATACCAATACCTACCTATAAGTATCATTAAAACTAAGGCTTATATGGCATTTGGGAACTAATTAGTTATTGAGGACACATGCTTCGTAAATTTACCTCATTCATCAATCTTTGAGGTAGGAATGACACTTAAATTTGGGATTCAAACTTATAATAAAAGAAATGAAAATGACTTAATATGAGGAGAACCAAAGCAGTGAAACAAGAATCTTGGTCAAAATGAAGCCAGCATTATACTACTCCCAAAGCTTTGTCCCATTTTATTTAAAATTTGTATGATTATGATTTGGTTTAATGAGACTTGATTAAAGTTATTTTAATAATTTTTTTATAAATAATTAAGTTAGTAATTAATATGATAAATTTATATATTTAAAAACTATATTAAAAGACTATTTAACACAAAAAAAAAAAAAAAAAAAAAATCATTAAAATAATAAAGAAAATAAGCAATGAAGTAAACCGAACAAATAAAATGTGATAGAGAGAGTAATTATATTTTAGTTAGGTTATTTGTAGGGAGACATGTTAACTCTACAATAACCAGCTTAAGATACTCCAATCAGAGTTGTCCTCATATCACCTTTGTACTAGGGATCATTGGACCTCCTATTAATACTTTACAATTAGTAAAAAGTTTTTTTTTTTTCCCCTTCACCTCCCTAATGCGATATAAAGCAAGGATTCCTAACAGATACGTAAGGTCGCACAGTTCAGGTCGTATAAGGATCAGTCCTAGGTTTGCTTGTTGGTTTAAATCCTTAAACTGCAGATTACATAACAGTGGATTCAAGATGTTTCCCGATTAAATAGATAAGTATGTATGAAAGTGCCAAAAGTCTATCTCTCCATTGGCATTTAATGCGGTATTTATAGGAGTACGTGAGGGGGGCCCCCACCATGGCACGAGGGAAGGTCGGGGGCCCCCTTGCGGGGGTCCTTACACATGTCGCGAGATTCCTGTCCCCCTCCCGGGTCACCATTATTATACTCGGCCGAAAGAACTAAGCATAAAGTTCCGAAATACCATAGGGCTCCGGAATGACCCGGTCCGGACCAGACATATGATCGAAAACGAATAAAAGAGAACCTGAAACTCTGCGCGACAGGTGGAACACGTCGGTTTATCGATCAGGTCGGGTCAACGCGCCGTGCCTAGGAAGGTTGGTCATGCTTCGGATACAGATCCTCTCAAAACAGGCAACTTTGATGCGACTAAGTACACGATGCGATGTAGTCAGGAATAATCCCTATCAACCTCATTATTCATCTCAATCTAATAGTAGGTCGGAGAGTAGAACCTTATCCCTAATCTAATGTTTCGCTATAAAAATTGCCTAACGCATTTTTTAATTCAAAATAAGGTAAAAATTAAGAATTTATGTTGTGCACTTTCTACAAAAAAAAAAAAAAAAAAAAAAAAAAAAAAAAAAAAACTTTTAAAGTTTATTAAAATTTTTCAGCCCTTTTAGATTTAATCTTGCCATGGACCAACAATATTCATTTAATTGAGGGACTATAATCAATATTTTTAGGAGCAATTATGAAATATAATTGCAAACAACTATAATTGAATGAATGAATTTACAAAATACAAATACATTAGGGGTCAAAAGAGCAATATTTTCATTTTAACTTCTTATATACAATACAACAAGAAGAGGTCATTTAGAAACAACCCACCAACACCCTCTTTCCCTTCCCCATTTCACCTTCCTTCCCTCAACCATTTATTATTATTAGATTCCTGCAATGGCCTCTTTCCTTTTCTCCATTGAATTGTACAGATTTTCTCAGCTAAAACTTTAACACCCCAATCTCAATCCCTAATTACCTGTTCGTATTCAAGACTGATGTGTATATATTTTTTTAATTTTTTTTAAAAAATAAATTAATTTCAGTTTTCAGTGGTTTTTCTGGGACTTTAAGATACAGACTCTTCCGGGTATTGTTGGGTTTTGGTATTTTTTTCTGCATAAACTCTGGTATTAAGCAGAAAAAAAGCCTTCAAACCCACTGCTCATATTTGCTGTAGAAAGGCTAAAGGAAACAATCAAACTCATATTTGCAAATAAAAATATAAATATTCATTTTTTTGGAAAAAATAGTTTTTTTCTTTCTGAAGAGAGTATTTCTTTCTCCCTTTTTTTCGTTAAATTTAGGGGAAAAAAGTTCCTAGATATGGGAAAGCAAGGACCTTGCTATCCGTGTGGTGTTACAAGTGAGTTTGATTTTTTTTCCCCTTGTAAATGATTTGGAATATTCAAGAAACGATTGAGCATAATTTGATTATTCGCTTCTCGGGTCGGTCTTCTTTCTGTGTAAAAATGGATTTGAATGCTCAGATCAGTTGTTGAATTATGCAGCTTCATGCTCTGATACCCATATGGTACCTTGCTTTGGAACGGTGGAACTGAACAAAAATGTGTATTCTATCTGTTTTTGAGATCCGTTTATTGTATTATAGGGTTCATATATACCATGACTACCCAAAAAATCTCTGGGCCCTCAATTTTGCAAATTTTAAGAGATTTTGAGTTCTGAACTTTCCTGTCTTCTCTTCTTAGCTAGGTGTATTGTACACTATGTGACTGGTAAAATTTGCAATGCAAATCAATACCATTTCCTCTCCCAAATGCAATGGGAAGTGTTTCTGAATGTAATTGAATCATGCTTCCTCTGCTCTAGGTTCATACTCTTCATAGTTTCGAAATTTCCTTTGTGGTAAATGTACATTCTTTGGCACATGAATCTACATTCTATTTGTACAGGATTAGTATCCCGATAAATTTTACAGCCATATAATTTAATTAGAGGGGTGACAGGACAATAATGCTTCAACGTGGCTGGTGTTTCTTTGACTGTGTTCGTGATTTACTAATTCTCTCTTCCAAAAATATTTGGCGGTTTAGGATTCATTCATTCGTTTACTTCAGTTCGTAATGGAGCTTTATGGCATTGTTGTCATTCTAGGCGCATCAACAAAACTAAAAAAAATTGTCATGTTTTTTTACTTTCTCCTACCATTCAGTAGTACGCCTCTACCTCCAACTTCATACGTTGCTGGTTTTGTTTCTGCCCATATGTTTCAGCTATGTAATAGCCTTTAACACATCTCGACTATTAATCTTTGTTTGTATTCAAACGACATTTGATAGAAACTTAGGCTACAATTCCTTTGCTGGATACAAATTGCATGTCCTGACTTATCTGGACACTTTCTTATTTTGATCTTATAGGTATCTCATTCTCTTATGAAAATCTTCATTTCCTTACCCTTTTAAAGTTTTCTTTTAGATTGCTCCTTATGTCCTTTGCGTTGGGGAAATTTATCATGAGGTCCCTTTCCCCCCCTTCCATTTTTTAGCATGTTGCTTTATAGACATTTAAATTTGGGTGCATTGTAATAGTGACACTATCTGGCAAGTGGTTTACAGAGCGTTTGAGTGAACGATTCTCTGATCATGAGTTTGCCATTGGCTGTTAAGCATTCCAATGCTCATCTCCGACCAACCCATCTTTTCCTTTTTGCAAGTTATGGAACGCAAATTCCATACTTCCTCTTGTTGCAACGTTGCATGCTGAAGTATGAAAACGTTAGCATTTTCTGCACATTCTAAAACATGTAGCATTCTGAAAGTATCAAAACCGTCAAAAAGAAAAAAAATAATAAAATTACTTGTCTGTTACTCTCATTATTTTAGTCATATTCTTTTATGCCATTCATTCTTCCGTAAACTTGCCTGTCTGAATTGTTTCTGGCGGTTAATTTATGTTTAGGCACTCCACTTTGGCGTAATGGACCTCCAGAAAAGCCAGTTCTGTGCAATGCATGTGGCTCACGTTGGAGAACAAAAGGAACATTGGCAAACTATACTCCTTTGCATGCTAGGATTGATCCGGATGACTCTGAAAACTACAAGATTTCAAGGGTCAAAATCGTATCCAATAGAAACAAAGAAGAAAAGGTTATGAAACGGAAGCAAAACCATTTTTATTCTCAAGTAGGAGTCCCTCCGGATTACAATCAGGGTTTACGCAAGGGTTTAGACGAGGATACAAGCAACAGGTCAAGTTCTGGTTCTGCTGTCTCTAACTCGGAGAGCTGTGCTGAATTTGGTGGTACTGAAGTAAGTGATTTAACAGGTTAGTTCTATATCTTTCTTATGTTTTGCCTTAAAGCACAATATATATATATAATTATAAATTTATATTGTTCTTGAAAATTTATTGAATGGTTTGAGTGATTTCTCGTTCAAACAGTTAACCATTGGTTGTGCTTCCAGGTCCTACACAACCTAATGTGTGGGATACAATGGTGCCTTCGAGGAAGAGGACATGTTTCACTCGCCCAAAGCATCTCCAGTTGAGAAGCTCACCAAAGATCTATATACTATCTTACACGAACAACAGTCTTTGTTCCTCTCTGGATCTTCTGCCGAGGATTTGCTTCTTGAGAGTGATAAACCTATGGTGTCTGTCGAGATAGGCCATGGAAGTATGCTCATTCGGCATCCATCCCTATAGGTCGAGAAGAAGAATCCGAAGCCAGCTCTTTATCAGTTGACAACAAGCAACTCGCTGTAAACGAAGGCATATTCCCCGTTGAGTACTCCTGTACATAACTATAATATAAAAGGGTACCATCAATTTTCAAGATGCGGGGGCCGAGAGAGTCAGGAAGCCTACTGGACTAGGAGGAATGGAACTAGAACTAGTGAAAAGGTACTAACAATAATCTTTGATAAAAACTTGCTGCTTTCTATTTTCTAAGTTATTAAAAATATTAGATACAAGAATCACCTGCTATACTGAATATGGCAACAAGAGCGGGCTAAAGAAGTGTGATTCTGGGTATCTATGACACGTAATTCCTTGATGGGTTTCTCACGTCTCTGGAATTCAAGGTTTTCGTCAGTTACTTTTGATATATAATGCACTTGATTGTCTAATATGGTTTTATATTCAGGGAAAAGGATCAATTTGAAGAATTTCAGATTCTCGAGCATCTTGATTCACCTTTGCATTATATAGACCTGAAAGTAAGTATCAGGTGCCTTTTTTCATGATATGCTAAATGATTTCAAGAATACTCTGCTTAATTTTTACCATTTTCAGTTTAGCGTGCAGTTATTATTGACATGAGCAAGCATTATAGATCATTTTCCTTCTGTTTGTCTCTCTCCTTGTTTCATTTTCCCTGTGTTTGTGTATACTTTGCTTTCGAGTTTCTAGGTATAAAGGGCATAGCTGAATACTCGTTTTGAACTTTATAGGCATGGAAGAATATCATTTCAGAAGTTCTTGAATTGCTTTATTAAGCACTTGTATACCCAATCGGGCTTTAGCTCAACGTATTTTACTGCTTTTTAGGACGCAAAGTATAAAAGCAGCAGCAGTTGCTATGAAATCGCTGGAGGGCCCAGTGACGTTGGCTCGGTAAATGTTAAAAGATCACGAGATGGGCAGGATCAGAAGCCTTCAGGTCTGCAATGTTTCTTTTTACTCTCTTACATTACGGAAATGAGCAAAACTTGAATTGAAGAAAGTTTAATACTTTCCCTTTGGTCCAGGAGGAAAGGCGGTGATGAAGAGTCCCATAAGGGTGACGATTAAAGGTGCCTATGAACACAAGGAGCTAGTAGAGGCCGATGGCATTTGCTTCAGCCCGAAGCATCTGTTTGCATTGCCTCCCGATAATAGTTCCCTCGTGCTGGACTCCTTCGGTTTTGCAACCGAGGGTTCCGATCAGGACTTGCTGCTCGACGTGCCATCCAACTGCTCCTTCCCCGAAGCGGAACTGCTAGCTGACAGCCAGTTTCGGTGTCCAAGCGACCGAAAGTTCTGACCCGGACTTGAGCCATCCTTCCCTCGGGCAGAACTGCTAGCAGACAGCCCCCCGGTTTCAGTGCCCAAGCAACAACCGCTAGTGTGCCCGAATCTTGTACATCCCTTGGAAATACTGCTGAACAGATCTGAATTCATCGTTAGATCTATCGACACGTAAAAATCCCCTTCAAAGCTCAAACTACACGATTACACGGACAGACAGTTATTTTGCAAAATATGCAGAAAAGGATATATGGTGGTTTCCCCTCTTGCCCTTTTTATTTTCTTCCTTTTGGCCATTTCAAATCAAATTTTGGAATATTATGGAATGGGTGTGCTTGCTTGGTTTTCTTTTCTAAAACCCAAAAAAAAAAAAAGAAAAAAAAAGTTTATACATCTTTTACAAACACTGTATACTATAGTTTTCAACTTTTGAAGTTTAAATGCTGGAATTTGCAGACTTCTATATGCAGTTTTTTTTTGGCTAAATTTTGTGAGCACATCCTTCTCTTAGTTGTCTGCTAGACTGCTACACTATGTGGGATAAGGGAGGAATGGACCATTCTTGTAATGCAATTAAACTTTTCAAAGTAAAAAGCATAAAATAAAAGTAGGGAAAGTTTAGGATGCTTCTCCCAAAAGATTGAATCCCCACCCCAAGGGCTCTTCAAACTTTGGCCATAAATCACGATGACTCAACAACAGACAAGACGACAATCATTATTGTGTAGACCATACTATCAAATAATGTACATTCAGTATACAAATAATATACTTTTGATATATTAAAAATGTACATTGTATTCAGGAAAAGTACATTATTTGAGTACTAAAAATACATTATTTTGTATAATGTACATTCACTATATATTAAAAATGTAATTTTTATTGTGGTCCACGTAGCACTGTATGGTCGTGGTCCACACAATAATTTGCTCGGGCGAAATGTCGGTGTGCACAAGGAATATGCCCTCTTTGATCATAATCCACACACTACTGCTGTGGCGCTGCCCAGGTTTGAACTTTGGTCTATTTTCTCAATTGAACCATTGAGATAAGCCCGTGTGAACAAAAGTTTAGAATATTGATCGGTACTCGTGCTTGTATAAGGTATGTACTAGGTGCATTGCATCTGGTTATAAATTCTAAAATTTTTTACAATTATTTTTTGTTGTACCTGGTGCGGATCAACACCTTATAATTTTTCATAAAATTGGTGCTGTAAATAATCAAAAATGGTATTATTGTTCCAATTAAAAGGTTGTCGTATGATATTTCACATGGCATTTGATACTCCGTATATCTTTTTTATTTTATTTGAATTTTGATTTTTTTTCTTACATGATTAAATCAAGTTTCTTTGTTCAAGAATATTGAGATGTAAGCTAAGTTTAAAATATAATAAATAGCAATTTTCATTGGATTTGTGGTCAACTTGTTTGTCATCACTTGGATAAGCATGTTTTATGACATTGATTCAAAGAGAGCTTTGCAAACATAAATTATTCAAAATCTGTATTTCCAAACACAACCTTGCCAATTATTTTGGTAGAGACATTGGATGATTCAACATAAATACAAAGGAAAAGGGTCAAATATACTCCATAAATTTTATTCAAAAAATCAATTAACTTTCAAATAATTGTAATTAAATTCATAATACCCAAATTTGTCCTCGACTATAGTAATTTTTCTCAATTTCGTCCTAAACGACTTTGTGACCTAATATAGGTCTCAGACTTTTGTGTTTCACTCAATTTAGTCCTCCGTTTGTTATCCGTCAAATTGGTGTTAAAAAAGAGAGCAATTCAATAATATCAATAATTGACATCTCTTTACTTTCAACCTGCGAAGTGAGAAAACCCTCTTTTTTGTACGAATTAACACCAGAATTACTCCAAAGCCTACAAATCAAATTTTATATTCGTAGGTTTAGGAGTGGATTCATGGGATAATTCGTTTTAAAAAAAGGATTTCACATTTCACATGTCTGTGAGTAAAGAGATGTCAATATTAAAATTACTGAATTTGTTTATTTATTTAACAACAAATAGACGGATTAACAAATGAGAGACTAAATTGAGCAAAAACACAAAAGTCTAGGACTAAATGAGTAAAAACACAAAACTCTGGGACAACACTAAGTCACCAAAGTCGTTTAAGACAAAATTGAGAAAAACCACTATAGTCGAGGACTATTTTGGGTATTAACTCTTTTGAAATATTTAAGCCCAGAAATCAGTTGGTAACCTGTAATTACATGTTACCTAAGGAGTTTCGGGCGACCTTTCCTAAATTTTCCGGCAATAATTACTGGCGATCGGACAGTCGTCGATCACGTTTGGAGGAGGCGACCAATTAGAATCACGCATTGGACATGCATTAATGAAACGGTACACCTAATTCACAATATATATTCAACACATATGTGAAACTATGTCTATTATCATTGTCTTTTTGGGAATGAGGAGTTGACTATGTTTTTGAATGTGTACTGTGCCAATGCACTAAAATTGCAATGAAGCACACTAGAAGACTAGATCAAATCAAGAATTCATTTTCTGGCGGAAGTGGCAACAATAGGAAACATTAATCATGCCAATTAATAAGGTTTTGTGTTGCAAAAACTATGTTTAAGGGTGTGATGGTGCTTCCCTTTAAAACTGTTATTGCACCAGTTTACTTTTATGAAAATTTTGATAATCTTGCATTGATATATGCCAGGATACCGAATGATATTTT
The DNA here is from genome assembly GCA_009835305.1 of Ipomoea purpurea. NCBI lineage: Eukaryota > Viridiplantae > Streptophyta > Magnoliopsida > Solanales > Convolvulaceae > Ipomoea > Ipomoea purpurea. The sequence continues at coordinate 40,600 of VALG01001996.1, forward strand.
GATAAACTAATTTAAAAATACACATTAGGCATTGGAAATATTCGTACAATTCGGGTATGGTAACTAGTTAATTAATAATTATTAAAAAGGGACTGTATTAGAGGACTCTACAATTAGCATTTCTTGACAACATATATTTTCATGGGATAAATTCTTGTTAACTTAGGGTGAAGTAAGCCAATTAAGCAGTAATATATGAGTCAATTATCATGTAGTGTGATGATCTCTCGCATGATCGGCCTTGGGCAATGTCTGCCCAGGGCCTTTGCGCAGCCCCCAATTTTTTGGGGCCCCATAAAAAAAAAGCGTTATATCTTGTATTTTTGTGGGGATTGAGCATAGACTCCACACCATAATCTCTCTCCTCTCTTGCAACATAAATTTGCCAAATGGCTCTCTCAAAATTGCAAGAAAATTCCTTTCTCACCACTCTGATCTGCACATAAATAATATATATTCAGTCCTTCAAAATGTTGTCTGAGGCTAGTTTTTTTTTTTAAATAAATTCTAATACATAAAGCAAAATAGTTTTATATTATTAACGTTTAGTGGTGTAATTGCACCTTTTTTTAAGTTCGATGGCTTGATTGCACTTTCGCGTTACGTTCAGTGGTTAATTTGACCCTTATTCCTTTATATTATTACCTAAAGGACTGTCTAGACAGGGTAAACATTGGAGGAAGTGTGTAGTTTCTTCCAATTTTGGACGAGGTAGTTTCGGTATCGTTATGGCTGGTTAGGGAGTTTAGTGTCAATGCATGTAAATGTTGAATTCACTTTTGAATTCTAAGAGGAAAATTTTTAGAGTTAATTTTGGATTTAATCCTCTTTATTCATTTTTAATTTTAGTATTAGACTTTTAAAGCTATCAAAATTTAAAAGGTGTTTGGTAAATAGTTGTTAATTGATTGGATTAGTGAGTTTAACTAGTCGGTAACATTAGCTGATTGTAATAAAATATTTTGGTAATAATTTGTGTAGACTGATTAAATACAAAATGACATTTTCAAAAAATTAATCGAAAAAAAAGATATTTTGAGCAGCTTTTTGAATTTATCTTATGATCAAGTATGTTGGCAAGTAGAGAATCAATGGATTAGCTTTTAATCTATATTAAAAATGAGATTTTGAAAGAAGTTGATATCAAAGTTTGGTGGATGATTTTGTGTCTAAATGTGCAATGTGGCATGTCACCTTTTAAATGAAATTTTAGATATATATTTTTATGCAATATTTAATATTTTGAATTTCTGACACAACTTTTTGAACACTATTATTTATATATATAAATTATTTGAAAATGGGGGTCCATTTAAATATTGTACAGGACCTATTTTTTATGGGAAGGCCCTGACTTCTCGATTACTATTTTAAAGGGTGGTCATAAGTTCAACTTTGGCTGTGGAAGCTTTAAATTCTTTGGGCTGAAAATGTTTGAGAAAAATTAATAAAACAAATACTATTTGTAAAGAATTATGAGTAATTTAAAAAAAAAAAAAAAAACAGAAAATAAATAATTTTCTGTTTTTTAATTTGAGACGGGTGATTTGTTGGGTTTGTGAATCATTTTTCTTTATTTAAAAATTTATATTACATTTAAGTTCTTATGTATTATTTTGAATGAGCAAATATTTAAATTTGGTCTCACGAATATTGGCAAAATGATAAATTTTTAATCACATGATTAGTTCCTTACTTAATTTTTATCCACCGACTATGGTTTAGTGTCAAAATTCAATCACGCCGGTCACCTCCATTCGTTAAGACATGCGAAATTTTAAAATTTTTAAGGATATTTATCGTTTTTTCAAATTAAGATCATCAATTTAAACATAAAATAAAAGAATTTAAGTCCTAAAATTTTATCCTAATTCGTAGTCTATCATCATCCCTACCTTAAATTGGGACACAAGAATTGATTTTATCGAATTATTTCCATGTTGGTAATTTGGTCAAATTTGTAATTGTGGGGATTATAGGAATGTTACATTCATATAAATTAATGTTGAACACTTTTTCCCCCTGTGTTATATACACATATTGTAAGTATTTGTCATCATACTTTCTCAACTAACTACTGAAACAACAAAGAACCAATAATTCCATCCACTGAGGCTCGAAGGTCAAAACTTGCCAAAATGGAAGTCCAACCCAATGGTACCATAACACATAATCCTGGTCTTTATAGCACTTTTCCCACTGAATTATTTAAGTGACTTTTTTTCCCCCTGAAATGTTAAATGGACATATTTACCCTTAAAATAAATATTTCATTTTTTTTCTTTTCCAACAAATTATTACTATAATTTGGTTCAAACCAAATAGATACTATAGCACCAAACCAAAATATTTCAATTACAATTTATAATCAAAACGCGATATTTCAGTTTATTAAAATCCCGAACCGGAATGGCCGGTTCATGTTTCGAACTGAAAAAATAAAATTACATTTATTGTTTGAATTTAGATTATTTTAAAATAAAAAAATAAAATTTTAAATAAGACAGTTCATAAATCGCGAACCGGAATCCGGACCGGCGGTTCACGGTTCATGAATCCGTTTTTTTTTTTTTTTTTTTTTTTTTTTTTTTTTTTTTTTTTTTAAAAAAAAAAATCTTAATTTATAATTGAAATCCAAATATTGGGTTCTAGATTCTGAATCATTACCGAAAACTTTTAATTCGATTGCTATAGTGTCTGGTTCAGTTCGAACCGAACCGTGGTAATCGCTACATATACACAAAGAATTTGTTAGAGAAGTAAAATAAAAAAAATGTTTACTTTAAAGGTAAAAATGTCAATTTAATATATTAAGGGGGGAAAAACACCACTTTTAAAATAATTGAGGGGACTAATGTGCTTACATAAATAATTGAGAGAAAAAAGGTGCTATAAATATATAACTTAGGTGAAAAAGTGTTATTTTCCCTATATATATATATATATATATAATATTTATCACATGATAGTGTTTAGCTAGGATTATATAAGATTATAAGAATAATGTTTTTATATTTTTAAATATGAATTAATCTTATTCATCTATATTAGGTAATTAACAACTGAAAAATAAAAGGAAAAAAGGGAGAAAATACATGTTAGTTTATAAACATTACAAATTTTGATTAATTAACTAATTAAAAAAGAAAGAAAGAGAAAGTGCATATCAATTTTATATTACAAACTTTGAAAATTTTGTAATATTTATAAAATTGAACCACATTTTCCTTTATTTATTTTTAGATATTTATCAACCCAAGTGGATGAATAAGAGTAATTTTTAAAAAGAATTATTCCTCAAATTTGAACATGTACATATTTTTATATATATGGTCAACCATATGAATTATAGGTACTAATTTGGTCAAATTCATAATTGTGGGAATTATATAAACTAATTAAATTCCTATAAATTAACACATATAATTTGATTCTATATATTTACTCGTCATTATATATCATATGATTCGGGAGAGCATGTTCAGGTGCAAATTTGTACCACATAAAACTACAAAATACATATTATGATATGTAAAAGTGAATTAAAAAATGTGTGCAGCCCGTAATATGTAAAATACAGTCCAAAACACGTATATTTTGTAATTTTACCTAATGTGCTCCTAGAGTTTTGCACCATTTTGAGTAAACTTTTATATATTATAAGATGCATTTTGTAATTTTGTGTGGTGCATTTATAATAATAAAATAATAATAATAACAATAATAATAATAATAATAATATAATAATAATAATAATTAATTATTATTATTATTATTATTATTATTATATTTGGTGATGAAGAAATCAAATAGTCCATACTCGATGGTGTAATAGAGTGCAAAATTGCAAACCACATATGAGATGTAAAGCATACTAGGAAGACTGTGTGATGAACTCAACTGAGAGAGTGTTAGTAAGAATCAATACTATAGTCATGCTTCACCTACTCAATCATCTCTTTTGGGGTTGGAAAGTTTTGTGGCTTTCCTGTGCGAACGTGAGGTCAAGCACTATTAGGTATGCATAAATGCATCACGTGTTTAAAAATGTATCAGGGTGAAATGCACAAATACACCACGTGTTTAAAAATGCACTAGGGTGAAATGCACAACTGCACCACAGCTTGGGACGTGCGGGCATGTACGACCAGGTATGCATAAATGCACTACCACGTGTTTAGAAGTGCACCACACATTGGTGCATTGCTGAACACGTGGTGGTGCATTCTTGCATACCTGGTGGTGTATGACCCCCTCCCCCCCCCCCCACAACACACCACACACATATATATATATATATATATATATATATATAATATATATATATATATATATATATATATATATATAGTTAATTAGAGTGAGATTGGTCAATACAATCAATAACTGACTGATAATAATTATTTTTTAATCTTCATAACGGACTGAAAATGACCAATAATAAATATAACTGATCGAAAATCGAATTTCAATTTTTGATAAGTTATGTCAATTACCAAAAAAATCGAATGTCATAACCCATTTAAAATATTTTATTGGGCTTAGTGATGAGCTAAATTCTACATAACCTTTATATTACAACGTATCAGTTATTCGGTAACCGTGATTTTTTAGTGTTCATAACCGATTATTGATTTCAATAACGTAACTGACCGGTTATTAATTTCATTGATTTTTTCAGTAATTATACTCACCCCTAATTAATGATAAAGACCATAAAAATTAATTCCCTTAACTATTAAAGAAATTAATTATTTAAGTTTATACGGCATAGGCCAAATGGCAATGACAATTTAATGCATAAGTGTTTTATATAAATTTGGTAACTATTTAAACCAAAAAATCTATTGCATAAAAAGATTATTTTAAATATAAATATCGTATTACGCAATTTTAAACGAATTAATGATCATTTTGATCCCTCAATTATATCATAATTATTAAATTAATCATCAATTATCAATTTTGACCAATTAAATTCTCAATTATTAATTTTATAACCGATTTGGTCCTTCGTAATTACCAAATTGATTCTCAATCAATTTAGCCGAGGATCAAATTAGTTATGAAATCAATAACTGAGAATTTAATTGATCAAAATCAATAGTCGAGAATCAATTTGATAATTATAACATAATTGAGGATTCATTAATTCATTTTAAATTGGAAAATTGAATACAATCACTTCTTATATATAGTGGGTTCTTACATAAAATAGAGTTGTACCAAAAAGAAAAAAATCATTTTATTATTTTCATCGAATTTAGCAATTTCCATTTCTTGTTGTTGCTTTATTCGGACGCTGGTAATTGCTAAACGGCCACCGTCCCCTTCTCGCGCAGAAACCAACACACCACCACCATTGTAATTTGTAATTTGTAATTTGTAATCCATCCATGGATTCCCTCATTTCTTGATCCACCTCCCATTACCGTATGCTATGCCTTCTCTCAATCTGGGTTTTCTCAGATCCGGATCACCGACCCGGTTCGTTCCGATTTTCCGCCACTTTTATTCATTGCAATACCTTCTTCTTACATTTCTTCTTCCTTTTTCCTGATTAGCTTCAAATTTTCCCTTCTTTGCTTCTCCTCCCTTTTCCTTTTCCCCTTTTAACCGTTTTTTTCTGCGATTTTTTTCGTTCTAGGTACCAAACGGGCGCAAAATCGTCATGGTTGTTGAGCTTTGATGCCTGGTAAGTTCTTTCCCGACCAACCTTCACTTCCTGATTTATGTTTGCTTTTAGTTCCGTTTTTCCTTGTTGCATGCGTAGGATAATTCTTGTGCTGTAAATTTTGCAGTTGGTTCAGTTTTGTTGTTTTATTTTCCATCAATTTCCCGGCCAGGAAATATTGGATGATCGGAGCAGCACAACCGGAGTTAAATTTGATACCAATCGGAGAGGTGCCTTTTTGTTATTTGTTAGCTTGTTCAACAATTTGATTTTATGTTTGGTTGTGTTTGATGAATCTTTTCTGTGATTTATGTGAGCTATTGGTTGGGAAGTGAGAGCTAATGTTAGTGGATTTGAGAAAAAAAAACTTGATTCATTGTTTGATATGGTTCTGCTATGAAATAGGATTCTAATTATCTTTCTTGCTTTTCAGCATTCTCACTAGCTAGAAGGTGGATATCTTCATAGTTTGTAAAGAAAATGGTCATGGTGTCGAGTGGTGGGTTGTCTCATCAGAATCAGAAGAGGCCATTAGAGAATGGTTTCCATTCCTCATCCTTGGATCATATGCCGAAATATAAAGCTAGGAAAGTCTCAGCAGTTCGGGATTTTCCTCCTGGGTGTGGCCCTGGTGGAAGTGTGGTTGCTGCAACTGGTTTGGAGGTTACAGGTGTAAAGGATTCTGATGATGTTAGTGAGTTGCAATCTTTAGAAGTTGTGAACTGCTCAGTTAAATTGGCAGTGGATGAATCCTTGGATAGAGTGGTAGCAGAAGTGGTGGTGGCCACAACTGCAAATGGAACTCTTAGTGGGGTGGAAGAAGTGATGAGCTATGTTGAACCTCTTGGATCTGACATATTGAAAGAAGATAACAAAGTGGAGCCAGTGAAGGAAGGGAATCAGATACAGAACCATGATTTGGTGACGGAGCTGGACGAGGCAGTAACACTACCTATTGTCGAAAGTGCCCTGTCTGATGTGGCTGTTCATGCTAGTATTGAGCCTCTTGAATCTGACTCTACCAAAGAAGGTAATAAAGTGGAGCAAGTGGAGGAAGGGAATCAAATAGAGAACCACGATTTGATGAAGGAGCAGGATGAGACAGTATCACTACCTATTGATGAAACTGCCGATGAGATGGTTCCTGCCAGTTTGGGAAAAACATGTTCACAACAGCAGTTGCAATACAATAACAGTGTCGAGGGAACACACTTCGTCCTTGATAAAGAAAAAATACCGCTCGAGAAGAGTTTCTGCTATACGTGACTTTCCTCCATTTTGTGGAAGCAATGCTCCTAAGCCGATTGAAGAGAATTGTATGGATATAGTGAAAGCTATCGCAGATGAAGTGGGGGCTTCCATTGAAGAATCAGAAGGTGTTCGTGATGCTGAAGCTGTGGTTGGTAAGGAGATTGTTGTCTACTCCCAGGAAGAAATTGATAAATGCATCCTTCCAGATGATGCTATTGGTCTTGGGGAAGGAGGTTCAAGTATTTGTGATGTTGACGAAAATGATCAAAGGTGTTCGGTGATGATTTTGATTCTGGTAATGAAGTTGTAAAGCCACTTGTACAAGCTCTGATGGCTGAACCACTTTGTCCATGGAGGCAGGGGACAACGGACTTAACTAGTGATGGTGTGATAAGGGAAGGTGAAGTTAAGAAAAATACAGCTTCTTATCGGAAGAGGTCCAATGCTGTTGCCAAAAAAAGTGTTGTTAGGAAGGCATCACTTTTTTCTATCGAGGCAAGAAGTGGTGGTGAATGTGCCCTAGTAACTAGTGAGGGTGTTTTTGGTGCTGAGAACCTGGAAACTATTGTTCCAAATAGTGAAGTGACACCTCAAGGTTCTACTGGTGGACAGCGATCACCTGAATTTGATGTGACCCTGCAACCTTTTGGTTCAGATGATTCCAGACACAATGATGCTCATGGTAAAGCGAGACAGTATCGTACAACTGTCACAAAAAAAGTTGGCCATAAACAAGAATTTTCTAGGAAAGCACTTCTTAAGAAGAGGTCAGTTTCTAAGGTTTCAGATGCAGCCAAAGGTGCTAAAGTTCCTTGTAATGAAGATGCTCTTGTTGCTGGTGACCAGGATACTGAAGTGCCATCTGAAGTTTCTCCTAGTGGAAATAGACTGCCCAAATTTGATGTGACCTTGCCACCTTTTGGCCCAAATGGTTCCAGCCACGGTGATGCCCGTAGCAAAGTAAGAGAGACACTGCGTTTATTTCAGGTTCTTTGTAGAAAGCTCTTACAAGGAGAAGAATCAAAGTCAAGGTCAGAGGAAGAGGCACAATCTAAGCAGAAAACTAAAAGGATTGATCTTGAAGCATCAAAGATAATCAAAGCAATGGGTAAAGAAGTTAACACTGGCAATGTTATATTAGTGAAGTGCCTGGAGTAGAAGTTGGTGATGAGTTCCAGTATAGGGTGGAACTTGCCCTTGTTGGTATTCATCGACTATATCAAGCAGGTATAGATTCAATGAAGCATACTGAGACTGGAATTACAATTGCAGTTAGTATTGTTTCTTCCGGAGCTATGCCGATGAAACGGATGATCCTGATGTCTTGATATATTCTGGACAAGGTGGAAATGTGATTAGTAAAGCTAAGACACCAGAAGACAAAAGCTTGAAAGAGGCAATCTAGCTTTGAGAAATAGCATAACTGTAAAGAATCCAGTGCGGGTGATTCGTGGATACAAGGAGACCAAGCCTTCTGACTCAGTGGATGCAAAACCAAAGGTGGCCACAACATATGGTTTATGATGGCATATACACTGTTCGAACTATTGGACAGTAGAAGGTAAGCACGGTAAGATGGTTTTTATGTTTGAGCTTAGAAGAATTCCTGGTCAAGCGGATGTATTTTGGAAAGAAGTAAAGTCATCCAAAAAGTCCACAATGCGGCATTGGAGTTTGTGTTGCTGACATAACTGGAGGAAAAGAGTTGCTTCCTATATGTGCTATCAACAGAATTGACAGTGAGAAACCTCCATCATTTAATTACATCCGTAAGATGAAATATCCAGAATGGTTCCACCCTGCTCCACTTAAAGGTTGTGACTGTACCGGTAAATGTTCTGATTCCAAAAAGTGCGCATGTCGCAGTCCGAAATGGAGGTGAACTTTCCATACAACCGTAATGGGGCCATAGTTGAAGTGAAACCTCTTGTATATGAGTGTGGTCCTCATTGTAAGTGTCCACCTTCTTGCTATAACAGAGTCAGCCAGAACGGTATCAAGTTCAATTGGAGATCTTCAAGACTGAGTCACGGGGCTGGGGTGTCAGATCCCTGACTTCTATTCCTTCAGGACCTTTATATGCGAGTATGCAGGAGAGCTTCTTGAAGACAAGGAAGCTGAACGAAGGATTGGTAGTGATGAGTATCTTTTTGATATTGGCCATAACTATAGTGACTGTTCTATCAATCCTTCTGGACAAAAATGTACTAGTAGGTGAGCAGGTTGAAGAAGTTGGCCATACCATTGATGCAGCAGAGTATGGGAATGTCGGAAGGTTTATCAATCACAGCTGTTCGCCTAACCTCTATGCACAAAATGTCCTTTATGACTATGATGACAGAAAAGTGCCGCATATTATGCTCTTTGCTGTAGAGAATATTTCTCCATTACGGAGAGCTGACTTATCACTATAATTATACAGTGGATCAGGTTCGTGATTCCAGTGGAAACATCAAGGTAAAACAATGCTTTTGTGGATCTGCTGAGTGTACCGGTAGGCTGTATTAGTTGGGTCTTTAAGGGTCTCTCCTCAAGGCAAGGGTGGGTTCAGGTTTTTCCTCATTACCTAATGTAAGCTCTTTCTTTAGCTTGTTGTTTCTGGTGTAAATACATCGAATGAATTAAATTTGCTCTTTCTCATCTCAGATTATTCTTTCACCATATTGCAAATTTATTATCTTGTCACAGGTCTTAGATAACACACCATAGTTGTACTTCAGCCTAGAGCATGTATGTTATGACCATGCATGCTTTGAAGTGCAATGGCTGATCATAGCATAGAGATTATTAAATTTATTATTACATTACATTAAGATGTCTATAAGCTATGATAGATGCTGAGAGTGCTTGTGTTGCTCAAGAGAGTGTAATGTCTGTTTCAACAGTAACGCCAGCCTTCCAGTCAGCAGGAATGACAGCTTTGTCTGACTGCACCCAAGCTGTTGTTCCATCGCTGCTACTCACCAGAAACCTCACTTTAAGCCGTCCACATGGTGGGCTAGACAAGTCCCATACTGCTCCATATGCCCTCCTCATTGATATCCATTTTTGACTCGATTCCTGCATACCAAAAGTCTTTGATTATTATGTATTCCCTACATTCTTATCTGGCATGTGTGTGTTGCTAATTTATGTAGAGGCTTGGTCAATATCATTGTTTCTCAATTGTTTGAGGACTAGATTCTAGTGGTGAGATTGATGGTGGGACATGTAATATATTCTATGGATCCATAAAAAAGGTATTGGGGGTGTTTGGTAAATAGATGTTAGCTGATTGGGTTAGTGGGTTTGACTAGTTGATGATAGCATTAGTTGATTGTAGAAATATGTTTGGTAAATTAGCTGATAGTTGATTACATGCAAAATGACTTTCTTAAAAAGTTGATCAAAAAAAGGTGTTTTGACAAGTGTTGGTCATGCAATGGGAGATTGTAAGCACATCTCGTGTGGGGTATTGTAGTTCGATAATGAGGACATTTGTCGTTGCTTGTGTGATTGACTATATTGATTGACTAGTTGTTTGTGTTGTATTGTATCCATTGACTCGAGTGAAAAAGGCGAGATGGACATACCTCATAGATCTCGACAGCGAGGATGTCAGTTGCGCCGCCCTGGTTCATGACAATGATGGACAAGAAGCTAGGGAACTTGCTGTGTTCCTGGATCCTAATCATGAGGTTGGCACCAAATTTGCAGGAAACTCGGCGGTACTCAATGTCGACAACACCTTGCGCGAAGAGCTGGGCCGCCACAGCCGGGTACTTGGCCAATTTAGCGTAGGCGCTGTAGCTGAGAATGAAGTCAGTAGCAGGGCCTTCTCCATAGTTTGTGACTACCACTTAGTTCCCTCTTCACTGGCACAGGTCTTTGTTCTTGCACCTTACCTGAAAATTATCCCAAACATTTTCAACTCTACTTTTAATGGTTTATCAAATGTGTAAGGAGAAAGGCAGGCAGGCAGGAGGTTGGTTTACCTGGTAGCAGGCACCACAGCCAGCGCCGCCGTTGTAAAGCCGACTCGTGGCGGTGCAAACTTGGCCGTTGTTTTCAGTTCTTCCCAACTTCCATAGCCACAAGATCCACCTGCCAAACCAACAAATTCATTATATATATATATATATATATATAGGCTCGCGTTCAAATGAGAACCATTCCCTAAGTGAGATATGTGAACTACTGTATAAGTGTACACAATCTACTATATGAATGTACACAATCTAATTCTCCAGGCACACAATGATTAGATTCTGTGTATAGAATGTGTGCATTCGTGCAGTTTTTACGTTTTCACCTAAAGCATGATTCTCATTTCACCTCTGGTTATGTTCCATATAAATGGAGGCATGTTCTCCTATATTATAAAAAATCTACTCCATAAATATTATAATCATATAACCACTACATACTAAATAACAAAAACGTGTCGGATCGTGTAAGGGTATGAAAGAGTAGGAGGTATAAGCATACTTGGAGTACCCAAGCCATCAGAGGTGGTATAATAGGTAGCTTTAGGACCACCAGGTTGGGAGGAGTCGCTACCACCATCACCACTACCACCAGGTTGGGTGAACTACCGCCGCCGCCGCCACCACCACCACCACCTTGAGGGTGGCCAAGTGCAGGTATGACCAAAGTAATAGAGAGAAGTGTGCAAAAATATTGAAAAAGATAGCCATTATATTGTAGTCCTTTAAGGTGAAAGATCAGAGTTGTGTGATGGGAAGCTCAAGGAAATCATATATTTATAGTTCATCTTTATAATGCAGTGTTGCCACCTCTCTATTTCCACTATGGAGAGTGGCAACCATGTGGGATTTAGGGATTTGTACTTTAGGGCTTCAAATCTTGATTGCTACATGTCACACCAAATCTATGTTTTGGCCTATAAACAGATTTATTTACCCATATTTTTGACATTTTTGATAAGGAAATTAAACTCATTTGTTTTTAAAATTTTTATTTATATGCCATTAGCCAATTTGAAGTTGCAAATATTATTCTAACTTTCCAAAAATATAGCAAACTGGTCTCTTGATGAATATAATTCTGACTTTAAACCTGTCAAGGTTATATTATCAAAAAAATTGAAATTACTTGAGTGTTCATATACAATATAGAATCCTAATATGTTCATTGGGAGACTAAAATTGTAACTATTTCTCTTAATTTAGGGTTACAAATGAAGTTTTAAAAACATTTTGTGTTGCGTGTGTAACGATGTCTTATGTTTTGATGAAGTTATATTATTTGTGTGTGAATCAATACTATCATGTAAACATGTGTACCATTATGTACTGTTGATCTTGTGGTTTATAATGATTTTAACTCAGTAAATATACATCATTCACCAATGCCACATTACTGTACTACTGTACAACTGTACCGGATACACCACTACACTAACTTCTTAGATCTTGACCGCAATCCAATCTCAATGTCATTGAGAGTTCAATCTGATCGCACTGTTCACACCTGATTGACTATATATCAGTATATTATAATATATATTATGTAATATAATATTATTATTATATATATATAATATATATACTATATATAATATATATATCATTATATATACTACTATATATCTATATATATATCGGTCATGTCATTAGGTGTGGTCGTATCATATTGTCGTTAAATTCAGTTTAATCTAAACGACAGTGACAATTCTGAGATTTCGGCGTGTTTTGGTACCATGTGGAGGTATTATGATAATTACAGTGACCATTTATAGCAGGCGGGTTTCAGAATACACCAACTGTGTTGACAACATACACCAATAGTGTAATAAAATACAGCACAAAGAAACACACCAATGGTGTATTCCCGTGTTATGGTAATTACAGTGGTCTTTATAGCGGCTGGGTTCCAGAATAACTAACAATGTTGACAACATGCACCAATAGTGTAATAAAACACACAACAATGTGATTTTCCCTATTTCGGTATTTTATGACGAGTTTACCCTTGCAGTTCGTTGGGTGGAGAATGCTGCGCAAAAATTCCTGGAAAATTTTGATTATATGGATTCTTGGCTCTATCTTTAACACCATCACCTAGGGTGAGAATTGATGATGTTCTTCACTTGTTGAAATCTTGACTTGATGTGGCTTGAAATTATTATAAAATTGCAGATTCGTGTTTGAAGCTTGACAAGTCTAGATAATCTATTACAAAAAACTTCAACACACATGTTTGGAAAGTTTTCATTTTGGTGACATTTGTTACCCAAAGCTTTTGTGATGAAGTTGAGTGAAACATACTTCTTCCGTTGGCCGAGAGGGGTTTTATAGGTGAGGAAAACTTCATTCGTGGAGGGAGATGAAATTTAAACTATGTTAGTGGGTGTATACATGGCTTAAGGATTTAATGCGGCTAGTATGTTAGCCGTTGGTGGCAAAAGTGGTTTGTCTTCTGTCTTGTTTCTAACAAAAGAGTACTAATATTTAGTTTATTG
>VALG01002002.1:0-18266 GCA_009835305.1 Ipomoea purpurea
CGTTGGACGTCTCACACATAAGGTGATAACCTAACTTAAAAAAAGATATATTTTCTATGCAACAATTAAAGAATTTTTAAAATTAAAGAAGTCAAAAATTTTTTAAGCATGTTGTGCTAAGATGACATGTAGTGACATTTCCCATGTGGGAGAGTCAATAAAATTAGTATGCTATCAGTTGTTTAAGAAGCAGGATTGTGTATGATAATTCATTTTCAGTCATGAGATCGAATCTCGTTTGAACAAATACTACAATATAATAGAGTCAGTAGCATCGTAATTAATATAATTATAGATATCTACAATCCTAGTACAAGTTGTTTTAATTGAAATTAGAACAAAATGTCAATGAATGGTTTGATTTGTTTTGTGTACATCATATATAATATTAATTAATTAATTAATTAAAATAGTAAAGTCAAATAATGAAAAACCCTACTACACATAGTAAGGTCAAATAATGGGAAAAAAACATGGTCCACAAACACTTTCTTTCACTCCTTATCTGCCAATAGCCAACCTTGCCACCCAACTTTCATGAACGCGAAAAAGAAAGAAAATATCCAGCCAATAAATATTTTTGAGAAAAAAACAAGAATAAATAATTCCAGATTCATTTTTGTGGACTTGAAAAGGCTAAAATATCTAAGTACTCTGGATATAATAAATAGTTTTTATTTTATTTTATTTGTGGTGTGTTTTTTGAGGGGATGAGGATGAGATGATGAGCTGTCATTAGCTTGTTTCTTTGTAGCCGCACATACGAGTTTCACTTTTTCTTGCACTTTTATGCCACGTCACGAACAGGCGGCCTTACGTGTCTTTCAATAATAAATGCTTTCCTTGTCGGACAGCGACGGCTACAGGCCTCCACAGGGCGAAATATGTAAGAGATATCGTGATTTATCACACTCATATGGTCATATTGATTGATGACATTCAAACCTACAAGCAAGCAAGATATGGGAGAAGATATGTTTCACAACACCGATAACTCAATTAGTTCCTAAATAATATATTAGAATAAATTTTACTTTTAATTTTACGATTTGTGAGATTTTTATCACTTTTGATGCACAATTTTAAATTTTTTTTAATTGATACTTAATTTTATTATTTTGATCATTTTCGGACAAATTGAGTGTGAAATATTGCTGAATTTTATATTTTTAGAGATAAATATCTGAACAAATTATGTAAATTTATAAGTGTTTGTCCAATGAGAATAATGGGAAAGACAACAACATAACATTTTATTGAGTATGAATTAACTAGCTAGATAAATCATGTCATGTTGCATAATATTTTATATTGATTCCATGAAAATTCTATAATGGATAAAATCTATTACTAAATACCTTTCTAGGTTTTTAAAAGTGTAATTCCACATATTGAGTGGATATGGTCATATGGGTGCTTGTGGGACCACATATTGCTTACAACTTATAGGGAAATAAAATAATGTGAAAAAATTGTTACCACATGTTTATTTGGGTTCCCTCGGAGGATGAAGGGGCGGAAATATTATAGCCATCCAGGAATTGACATGTGTCCCATGCTAACTATCTTCCACTTATACTCCACGTAAGTGACATTAAACAAATTAAAGTTCATAAAGGGCAAAAAGCACCCTTAGCCTTCATTCTCATTCAATTACATGATTTACATCAGCATTTTCTTTTTCTTTTCATTTTTTTTTTCGACCACATATTATCGAAAAATAATATGTATAATTAGAATGGTATTTTGATCCTTTCAAATTTATTTTATTTTACTTTTTTTTCCTTTTTATTCGAAAAGACCAAAATATCCTTCTAATTATAACATATTATTTTTCCGGTTGAAATTTCGATAATATGTGGCCGGAAAATTAGACCGGAAGACCAAAAGTGATATTAGTTAAAAAGTCATGCACCTAATTTGAAAAAAACAATGTCAAAGATCAAAAGTACTTCAGTTAGAATAGTCAAGGGACTAAAAGTGATATTTACTCAAAATGAAATATTTAACATTAAGGTATTATTTGATTGAAGATGTCTGTATCTTATTATCAGATTTGATATGCATTGCTATGTTTATTTGCATACTTTTATTATCATACTATTATATTCAAAAAAATTAATATGATGGCATATAACGATTTGAATCATATACGCAAATAACACACGATTTGAAAGACAAACACCTAACTTATTAACCTCATCCAAAAACAAGCATCAGTACCAAACATTTTATACTTTTTTTAAGTACAAAGCTTTGATGACATCAGCTTAAGTGTCACCATGAAAACTGTTTCTATCTAATCATGTTTATTCAAGTCACCTGAAATAGCGAGTCGTCTGGCTTGGTCATATTTTATAATAAAACTGAAAAATGTTAACAAATCATTTTTTTTTCTTTTTCTAAAAGCGTATCACTCACTACTTAGATACATTTGAAAAAGAAAATAAAAAAACAATGTTCCATAGTATTAATGATTAATTGTTACGGTGCAGACGAAATATGGGAGAAGAAATTAACAAGTATGAATAAGTAAAAGGTTGACATGTGTTAATATACTTTTGATAGGAGTCATGACATGTTATGCTAATTCTGTATGGAATTAAATTCGGACCATTAAGAATCATTATTTATTATTTATTTGAGTTTGGCAATTTAGGTGCAGTGGGAATTGGAATTGATTATTGGGGCAAGTGGATGGATTTGGTTAATTAGGGATGAAATTAGTGGCTATAAATTAAGCAACATGCTTTATTTCATTGGTTTTTTTAGTTAATTATTCCGCCATATAAGCTGTTTGGTATCAGTATATCACAATTTATAATGGAAGAGAAAACCAAATAATAATAATAATAATAAATAAATAAATAAATAAAGTTTATTTAGGATTTTTTTAATGTTCTGTAATGTATTCAATTAATCTATCGTAAACAGATAATTATGTATCATTGATTAGCATTAATTGGTAGACTATATATTTATATGAATTGCATATGTAAAATGATGTTTAGGGAATTTAATTTTATCAATTTCTAGCATGTATTAATCCTGTGGTTCTGCCAGAGGTGATAACAAACGTGCCACACATAAAGATGTGTTTTAGGGACTGAGATGCTGCCGGCAAAGAGGACAGTTTTTTTAATTAAAGGAAATGGCCGCCTTATTCGGACATTTCGATCGATCGATAAACATTGGCTTGGTATAACGCAGCCTAAGGGCTATGGGCCTTGGCTTGTAGCAAAGGTAAACCCTTCTACTGGTATTGAACATAAGCCCAACTGGCCTCAGCTAAGGTTCTTGAAGGACAGAATTCTGATCCGAATCCGCAATTGGAACTCAAAATTCCTATCCCGGACAGGAAGAGAAGTTTTGCTTAAAAATGTCTTACAGGCTATGCCGTGCTATGTGATGATGTGTTCTTGTTACCACCGGGTATGTGCAATAAAAATAAAGGTTCTCCTGAATAAGTTTTTCTGGATTGGGTCGATCAAATAGCGGTAAAAGGCTACGGTGGAAATAATGGAATGTGCTATGAAGTTGCAGGTACCACCTAAAGTAAAAAATTTTGGTTGGGAACTTGCAAACTCAATTCTACTTACCCGTGATGCTTTATTGCGTAAGCAGGTACCGTGTTCATTGATGTGTCTAGAGATTCAATTTAGCCCGAACCTGATGAGCCAACTCGATAAAACCGAAACTGACAGGGTTATGGCCCGAACGGTGAATCGTATGGCCCACACTATTGCGCGGGAAGCAGTTTCTTAGTCAGATTGCAGGACTGACTTGAGAGTCCCCCATTATCTGGTTGATTGTCTTTCTTTCCGATTTAATGAATTAATTTATTATTCTAAAAAAATAATTATATACTGTTCTTAAATTCAATAACTCAAACTTTGGCATTATTGGATTTTAAAAACATCTATGTTTTTTCTCTATTAGAGGCGGCAAATTATTGTGTGGGTCCACACAGTGCTGTGTGAATCATAATAAATACATTTTTAATATATTAAATGCACATTAACAAATAATATACTTTCAGTATTTAAATAATGTATTTTCCATGAATATAATGTATATTTTTAAATATAGTAGAAGTTATTTGTTTGTGTACTAAATGTACATTATTGAATAGTATGATCCACACAATAATGATTTGGTGTGTCAAAATTTATTGTGGACCATAAAGTAAAATGACATTGTTTGATTTTATTTATAAAAAAATAAAAATTGTTATCGTTTTCCTAGCTCGTTACCGATGTATGAGCTTTGTTTTTTAGTTTTATTTTTTCTAACACACTAATTTCATTATAGTAACGCCGAAGTATCCATTTTAATTACACTTCATGTCTCTGCTATCCAGTTTCATTTTATACACATAATAGGATCATTATAACAATAATAAAATATCATTTTAATTCTACTACATGTTCATTTGACAATATACATACATATATAATTTTTACTATTCAATTTCATTTTACACACAATATGTTCATTATAACAATATTAAAATATCATTTAATTATACTACATGTTCATTCTATAATATACCATATTTGTAGCGTGATCACAAATAACAATAGCCATTTCTTTTAATTACTTTATTGGACCATGATCCACCTTATAATGATTGACTTGGGTATAAAGCAGCCTAAGGACCTTGCTTGTAGAGTTGTAGCAAAAGTAACCCTTCTACTATATTGAGCATAGACCCAATAGTTATGCTGTGCAACCGAATGTACCCATGCGCATGGTGCATACGGTTCAAACGACGTCGTTTTGACTAAAAACGCGCGTTTCACTTTAAAAAAAAAAATCAGGTTCGATTCTCAGCAATAGCATTATTGTGGATATATAGTTATTGAAATTGTGGTTATATAGTTATGAAATTGTGGTTATATAGTTCATTCATTGTAGATATTTAGTTCAATCATATATGTGGATAATTAGTTCATTCATTGTGGATTTTACTTCATTCATTCATTCATTGTGGATTTTACTTTATTTTCACTCATTCATTTGATTTTTAACTTCATTCATTCACTGTGGATATATAGTTATGAAATTGTGAATATATAGTTATGAAATTGTGGTTATATAGTTTTATTCATTGTGGATATTTAGTTCAATCCATATATTGTGGACATTTAGTTCATTTATCTTGAATTTTTACTTCATTTCATTCATTCATTGTGGATTTTTACTTCATTCATTCACAATTCATTGTGAATTTTACTTCATTCATATCACGTGATATATAGTTATGAAATTGTGGTTTATATAGTTATGAAATTTCTGAATATATAAAAATATATTGCCTGGAAAATCGAAACCCTGATTTCTCTTTAAAATGAGACGCCAGTTTTTTTAATAAAAACGCTAGCGCCGTTTTCTGCAACGAATGCACATTGCCAAACCGAGGTGATTCGATTCCAACCGAGCAAATTGCCCAGTTGTGGCGGCATTAGAACAACTGGGGCCTATGTATCCAAGTATCTTACAGCCAATTCTTCGTAATGTTGATACTGTGCAAGGAAACCGAAAGATTAATTACGCGTCTCTTAACAGAATCAGGTTTCTCAATAGTATTAATTATAAATAGAAAATAATTATAGATGATATATTGGCCATATGTAACTTTTATATTCATATCTGAGTACAGTGGAGTTGGTCACTGGTTGACAAATGACAGGAAAAGTTTTGTTCTTTATCTTTATTCCATAATAAATTTTAGGAACTATATTCAATCAAATGATAAAATAATATATATAATGAAATGAATTACAGAATAACTATCAGATATATTAATATAAAAATAAAAAATATTATGGATAAATAAAACAGACTTTTTTTGATCAATTCTCAAGATCAAAATGTAATATTTCGTTGATATTTTTTGTACATTTTATTTTGCTTACTTTTTCACATCAAAAAATGGATAACCCCTTTCTTGTTTATGTGACTATTCTCTTTGTATACCATTAAAACTGAGTTAGTAGGTACATGGTGATTATCCTACTAAGTTGAAATGCATATTTTAAGGAATAATCTAAATGGAGGATTTAGTGACTATGGGTATAGTGATAATATGATCCAAATTATAGGATTAAATTTCAATAGAAGATAAAATATCATCCCTATGTGAGTAATGATCCTCTATTCACTGGGTACAGAGCTAGGTGCACTCCATCTCCCATCCCATCTTCTTTCTCACTCTTCCTTCCATCCTCTATCTCCTCTGATTGCTCGCCGCAACCTGATTTTTTTCCAACGTGCGCGTTTTAATTCCGACGCGTTTTGACGTATGACCATGCGCATGGTAACAATTCGGTTCACAGCATACTAATTGGGTCTATCTCAATAAGTTATGGAAATTTTGCATTAACTACTCATAAACACAAGAGGACTTGATATTAGAGATACACCAGTCTGCACACATAAGATAAGTTTCCTGAACTAGATAGATCAAATGTTAACGAACTTGAATATTTGCTTTATGTTATGGGTAAGTCTAGCCACAAAAATACGGTAGTATAAGTCTGAATGTCTTATATAGATATATTCATACATATTGTTTTTAAGAAATATTAGTGTGTTCCATTGTTATAGTAAATTTAATTTAAAATTACTGTTTAGTGTTAATATTGTGTAATCCAATAAAGTCCGCATTGCTCTATTTACAATCACAACAACTGATAGCGAGTTTTTGATTCTCTTTCTATTCTCTCAAAAAATCATCCCATTTTTGTCTGAGCTATATATAAAACACTAAAATTTGCGATATGCTTAGTCGCTAGATTGACTCATGGTTATAACACTTTGTTCGAGCTGTTAAATACTGTAAAAAATACAATCTGAATTTGAGAATTATTCAGTCTAGAATTAAACCACGACCTCTTCTTCATAACCATTGATACAAATCAATAGCAAAAAAGTTCTGGACTGATATATTATTAAAATTTTTTTTCTTAACTAAATATGTCCCTTCTTCTTGTAAAATATCCGAAGAGACTTGGACACCGTACTATGTTTATTGCCCCCTCCTTCTAGTGTGGTTAAAGCCTCTTCGTGGGTATTTAATTACCATTCTAATTTTTGATAACCTTCTTAATTTTGTGTGATCTGGGACTGTGCTCATCTCTTCATATCTGCATTCCCAGTAAATGCCAAAACTAACTAATTAACAATACTGCTTACAAGCTAACTCGTATGTTTTTACAGGTTGAAGCTTTCTTCTTTATATACCTGTCTTTTTTCTATTTGCTTCCAACCGCTATTCGAATCATGTGATCACCTCCTTCGCCCTCATGCACAGATCTCGATCCTAACAAACCCAAACACTAGCTAGTTAAACTTGAGAGAAATGAACATTAAGGATAATATGAAATTAAATTTGAAAAATATACTTCTTATCTGCTCTAACTGAGATTCACCCACGCTTGATCAACTCAACTTGGTCATCTCTAAACGACTTACTACAACCAGATATGAACTTGCGAGCACTTACTGTGCAAGATACGACCCCATCCTCACGTTAACTCGCAAAGTTCTAATGCTGTCAAAACCCACAGATTATCCTATCACGAGAAAATCCCAATTCTGGCCTTTTGTAAAAACAGCCTATCTAATTAATACTCCTCACTATATATCGTGGGCTTCCGCATCTCGCAATTCCACGACGTGGTCAATCGATGGGCAGGGTCCAATTGTATATTGCAGAAACCACGACTGCAGCTGTATAACATGTATTGAGTGTGTACAGCACGTTCCGTATGTGCCCAAAATACATGTGAAACTGCTGCTTCTATAACAGCTTAATGATGCCACACCTGACAGCAATTATCTCTAATATCATTGTGCACCAGGGTAGCAACACACAATCATTTACCTCATCTCGCACTGCGCTCACCAAATCCTGACACCTCAGCATTTCAGCCACATGCCACTTCTCTCTGTCCGTGGACCGGTTTGCAAAGGCTAATTATGTCTAAGTAGGCCAAAGGCACACACAGTATCAGTGTTATCCAGCTACCATGCTCACTTCCGTGGCCTATGTCCATCCCCGTCGCGGTTCCCTGTCCGCCCGCCTCAGTCTTCGGCTGCGGGTTAATCCCGCCCAACATTCTGTCGCATTCTAGGCACACACATCATCCTCATTCCATCAGTCACTTCCCGTCCTCTGGCAACTGGACTTCTCACCTACACTCAACACAAAGCCTGATCTCAGTTCACACCGATTTGTCTCTCACTCTCGCGATCACACAGTTTCTACCCTGGCCTAAACACCATTGATTAAGCTATTCACACTATTGCCAAACTCATTCATGAAAACCACTATATCCCCAATCATCATCTCTACAATTTATCGCCCTTAATGTCTCCAGTCACTAGACTTTGCGAAGGGTTGCTCAAATTATATTAATTGCATCCATTCCGCACCTTAACCCTCCACAACTCTCTTCAATTCTACACTAATTAATTCTTCATTTACATATGTATATTCTTTCAGATATTTCTGGTTATTTTTTTGTTACGAAGTTTTACACTCTCCACAATATCACCCGTAATCTACTTCGTTGTCGTTTACCCTAACGGCCTCATCTGAGTAGAGATCCATTTCATTCTTAACTTCTTATGTGAACTATGAACATAACATCGCCTTCTGGCTTTCCAAGGTACAAAATTTATTAACACGGGATTCGTAAACTTATATTAAATTTCTCCACAAACAACATACCATTGCTCACCTGAAATCGACTCTCCTACCGATCTACGCACTTCGGATCACGGTAAGCGCTCTTCACCTCTACGTGGTGGATCATCAACATAGGTCTGAGTCAACTTATTCATTCAAACTCCTCTTTCTATGAACAAGCTTGCTGTTTCTGCACCCATGTCTATCCCACTCTCATCTTTCTCGTATATAGGGAAATTGTCCTTCTCTTAGTATTCTCCCTTCTGATGATCACACTATCTCATATTCTTGTGTAAACGCTTTCATTCAAGCCTTAAATTACTAGCAGTCGCTGTAGACAAGTACTACAATTTCCAGAGTGTATATGAGATTCATAATATATTGTCCTCATTTGTATCTTACATCAGTACATCTTATATGTTTCACCTGTATCATGCACCGTAACAGTTTTGGTAGTGAGATTCTCTGCTTTCTCGCTCCAGGTAAACAGCCTGTGTCTTAGTCTATTGAACAATTCACTTTCAAAGTTATTTACTATCTAAGTCCTTGAGCCCCGTACTGGCCTCGCTCGATAATCTCAATGAGGCGTATAGACCGACACTCAAATCTAATGATCGTTAATCCAGTTTTGCATTGTGCCTTGACCACCGCTCTTTTTTTTCCATCTGCTATATACACCACAAATTCAATCTATCACATCCATGTTGGTCCTGAATGCTGTTTTTGGCTGGTTAACTAGTTAGTGTTTTATTCTATTTTCCACATACGATTAGTTTATTATTTAGCGTACTACATAAATACTACTCAAATCGCGTCTTGGCATACGGACTCAATTAGCACTCTTTCCTAATGCTCCATCAAAAGTTGAGCAATCCCCGCGTACCTCTCCCTTTGTCTTGTCACCTCACCACGTCTGCTTACTCAGCGAGTCGCCCCTCTTCCCTCCATATACCTTCTGTTCTCCTTTATTTGAAGTCCTCTCACTTTACGTCGTCAATCAACGCGCGCGAAACTAGAGGTCTGTTGAAGCTGCTTCGTTTTGCCTTTATACGCATTGTCAAGGAACACACTGAAATGCGACCACGTTATTCAAACATACCACAATTTTCACTTTTTACTTAAGCAACACTCTACCCCCGTCTCTCTAAACAGTCATATACACGAACCCAAAAAATCAAATCAAACAGAAAAATCTCTCAGCGGTCGACAAAAGAAAAATCAAACCAATGCTAAATTAGCTCCTACCATTGTTTTGAGAGATATGAATACATACTAATAATGCTAATATGTTAAATATAAAATTGAGAAGAATCATTCTGAACTATTCAATACTTTGTAATTAAATTCTACATATTTTTACTTTATATCCAGATAAAACCTATAATCCACAAATAGACATTATAAATATCGATCACCATAACTGATGTAATTGAAATGGCTGGTAGGTACCAGAAAGAAATTAGGGCGAAGAGGGGGTCTATATGTAGAACTCCGATCTATATATTATGTTATATTTGTAAGGTAAGTTTGTTCTAATAGTACATCCTATACGTGGAGTACTATTAAGCTAATAGATAGGAACACCTGATCATCTCTGATGGTCATCATTTAATTCGCCTTATCTCCGAGGCCCCCCTACTGTGTCAATATATTTTCCACATTAATTTTAAGTTTCCTAACTCAAGTTTGTAAGCAATATGTGGTCCAACACTCACATAATATGAACATTAATCCACTCACAATATGTGAATTACAACTTTTAAAAACTAGAAAGGGTATTTAGAATTAGATTTCTTTCTTATAGAATTTTCATGAATATAATATAGCAACATGAATGATTTTATCTAGTAGTTAATTCATACTCATAAATATTAATGTAAATGTCAGATGTTCCAATTATTCCTCATTGGACAAAACTTATAAATTTACATAATTTGTTAGATATTTACATCTCTAAAATATAATTCAGCATATTTATCCACTCATTTGTCAATGATCAATAAAAAAATTAAGTATCAATAATTAATAAAATTTAAATTGTGCATAGTATAATCTCTAAAACGTAAATTAAAAATATAACATTTACTAATATATATTAACAATTGAGTTTATCGTGTGTGTGAAAATCTCTCCATTATCTTTGCTAAATGCTGTAGTTGAATGTAATCGAATCATATGAATATGAGTTGCTAGATCACGATATTCTCATATTTCGCCTGTGAGGCTGTAGCCGTACGCTGTCCGACAAGGAAGATTTTATTATGTGAAAGCAGTAGCGCATGTTCTAGTCACAGTGCAAGAAAAGTGAATCGATTGTGCGCTACAAAGAAACAACTAATGAAAGCTCATCATCATCATCCTTCATAGTCAAAACACACACAAATAAAATAAATAAAACTATTACTTATATTCATAGTATGTAGATTACTTTTACACTTTTTAAGATCCAAAAAATGAATCGAATTATTTATTTTGTTTTTTTCTCAATAAAATTTATTGCTGGATATTATATTATTTTTTCAGCGTTCTAAAGTTATGGTTGCCAGGTTTGGCTATGCAGATAGGAGTGAGAAATTGTTTGGACATGTTTTTATTCCACATTATTTATGACCTTACTGAGTGTATAGGTTTTTCATTATTTGATTTTACGTATTTTAATAGTATATAATTTATCAATATAGATGTACAAATCAACCATTCTTTGCATGTTAGCATGATACATTATTTCTCTCTTATATGTCACTGAGACATTTGAGACTTCTAAAGATTCGGATATTACTTAAATAATTTAATGTATTTATTTACAAATATGCAATTATAAATGATCTCTTATAAATATGTGTTTATTCTGTTGAATTAAATGTTTCAAATCTCCTTGAGTTCATCAAGTTACATTGCACAACCACACTACATCCACAAACTGCAACTCAAAACACTCAGATAGTAGTACGTATATGATCCTATTAACATATCCTCACACCAGATACCAATGCAACCATAGTTACTAAGTGATACATCATCGCCCCGTCTACTAATGTAATATACTAATATGGATCCATTCAACTATTAAGTAATTGAATCTGGAATTCAACTAGTGTTTGCGCTAAGAACCTCACTAGCTCCCACGTCTAAAATAAAATAAAGAGGAGAGAGCATTGACAACTATGACTCCGTCTCCGGATGTTTAATTATACCGCCAATAAACCCATTTTCAACGTCTTTGGGGGCGGAAATTCGTATCGCATTCGACCCACTCCAACCAAATACACTAGGATAAAGGGGAAATGAACCATACGTCGATTTTGTTTTGTTGTTCGAGCGCAACCTTGAATTTCATTATAAGAATAAAACGGTTAACATCAAACTAATTTGAAACCATAATTAACCTTAGCTGCTGTCTTCTATCTATGTCATCAGATATTTCGCTTATAGACATAGAAGGTGACATATCATTCAATTTGATACACCCTTGCACACCAGCTTCAAACAACAAGCTCTAAGTAGTGACATTTCCCATAGAGTTGTAGTTTCTGAGGATTATTACTGCATAATCCTATATCATTATTCCGATATATCTGCTCAGTTGAGTCGTTTAATGGAAGTAACGAATCCAACGAAGTACGTACGTTCAGCTTGTTCCTCGAGTCCACATATCTTACTTGTGAATTTATCTTACTAACATACCCAAAACAACAGGATCTTCATCTAACGTTGATACCGACTAAATCCAAGTCTCCAATAACTCCCTAGAATACACTCCAGCTGGATTATCAAACCGGCCAACATTCCTGCTAGATGCAAGATTATATGAGTGACCTACGTCTTGAGACCAACGAAAACAATTTGATATTTTTGGAAGATTGATATCGATTATTGTAGTTTTAATAGCCTAAAAAATGTTATGTAATGGTTAGTAAGGATTGAAAAGTGATTTCTACAACTAGTAGTTGGGCAGTAAAATATAAAGAATCATAACCAAAGTCCAACGTTACCTGTCATTAGAAGGAATATTGATGAGATTAGGCTAGATATAGTGGATATATATATGAGATTAGTAAATAGATAATAGATAATACTGGAAATTGATGTCTTTTGTCTATACCCAGTTAAATAATCAATTTTTTTCTTGTGTTCATACCTTTGAATCATTGACTATAGCAACCTTTGCTCCCTGCTGGATCTTCATTACTCGATTGTTTCTTACGAATATACGGAAGGGACAAATATGAATGAATATATCCAGTCCTTATATTCATGATATATGTTCCTAAAAGTTTTTATCATTTGATGACACAATAAATATTTAAACAACAGAAATCATGAATCGTTTGTTGTATGGACTATGAAGGCACTTCAATAAATATTATTAGATTGCTTTCCATCCCCACAAAGTAAAAATCAAATTTACATATTTTAGATATTATATTAATATATAATTATTTTTCATTAATATCCATCTGTGTCGCCTATTGGGACTGCAATTGTCAATGGTAGAAGATGCACAAACCGAAGCTATTTGAAAAAGTAAAGGAAGACTTTGCCTATCTTAAGCACATATCATTTATTTGACATATTCCTAATTAGTTTTGTAATCTCTTCGACATCATAAACGTCCATCACAATTTATTTCTTGCCCTTGTGTAGACCTCAGCCCCACGTACCGTAATGACCCCTTATACTTGTCAATTTCTCAATAAACCTTACATTTCCTGTTATCCCGACAGCGACGCCCTACCAAGTACCTCAAAGGGTCCATGAACAGGTGTTAAAAATGAAACATATTCCGTATGGATAGTCTTTATATTTCTTACCTACGTTAAATAAAAGAACTATATATGAGCTTGAAGTCTAGAAAGAACAAACTAATCCTTCCCAAAAAATTAAATGAAGAGCAGAGATGGTGATTCTTGTCATTTCTCTGAGTCTACAAACGGCACAAAAAGATTTAAAAATATCTCCGGTATTGCCCTAAATAATATAGTTCCAGATATTAGTTAAATTCTTTGTATATATCAGCATATTACATCAAGGATGTGGCTTACATGATAGTGGAGATTAGTATTTGTGCATTATTTTTATTTTGATATTTATAATTTTTCTCACTGAGATTGGACCGATACTGTGTTTTGAAACAATTGGACTATGTCTAACAAGAGTATACAGACTAGATCAACTGATTGACGAAAAGTATACACCAACCAATAAAAAAAATTAAAATAACTCATATAAATGTGTTTTAGTTCCTCTTTTTAGTCAAATTTTAAGGGCAAGTGCACTGTATACAAGAATCCACTAGCACTACATATTTAATTTGAGTATTCATTTTTCATGATCCCCCCAAACAACTAGAACAAACCTGAAAAATATCTAAAAGTTTTGATGGATATAGAGCGGAATACCATTATTTTTTATATCGTCCATGAAAATCAGAAGTAAAAGAAGAGACCATAATACTATATTATCCCCTAAGTTTAAAGTGTACACATATTGGGAGTGCGTATTTATTCGGTTACGGGTCCTGCTCTTCACTCTCCAATCGCCTCTTTCACCCTCTAGATATAACATTATCCAAACTATGATAATTGTTGTTTTGGCACATTATTGGTCCATTTGTTTTTTCTATCTACTTATAAACTTAAATCGATTTCATGTACTGTGCTCTATGATTGCAAATTCTGTTGTGACATTCGCTGGTAAGAATCGAGCTTCAAAGATCCCCACCAATACACTAGGAAAGTAGAGATGTCCTTACTTTTCCATAGTGCCATTATGTCCATTACCACCTCACACATACCTCATTATCCCATCTAAATAAACACGACAGGGTTTATTATCTAATTTATTAGTTGATGAGGCCTAAGCTAATAACTTTATCCCCGTGCTCATTTTGACATTAATTACAATCAGCATATTTAATTGGACATGTATACAATGAGTCATTTTTATTGGAGACCATCTATCATGTTTTCATTGCCACCTTTATTCTTCTTGATTGGGTATTAAATTCATTTTCCGCGCTTACTGATTTAAATTAAAAAATTTCTGAAGCCCCAGGATTGGTATTATAAGAGGTAGGTGACCTATGGGGTTGGGGGGTGGCATCTAGCGTTCAAATTTCCAAGTCTTTGTCACTTAAGGTACTCAGGTAATTTCTGTGCCAAAACAGGAGTCTGGGATCTCGAAAAACAAATTGATAACTCACTTAAGAGCCTATTATAATCTCTAATATGTTTTATATATCTACGTTGTGTACATGGTTCAGTGGTATAGACACTATCTATGAGATATGGAAAGACGATCAGAAACCATCCATATACAGGCTATTGGTTATATATATCGATTACAATAACATACAAGCATCCATGGATCATATAAATAAGTCTCTGAGCTATTCACATACGCTTGATATATATACACACACTCACCACATGGCTATTATGCTATATGCTTACACATTAATGCATTTTATATGATCCTTTTTATTATGTTAATCCTATCATCATATGCTGTAAACCTATGAATAAGCAAAGTAGATCAATGATTACATTATTACATAATTCTGTTTATGATTGTCTAATCATTGTAATTAATGGGAATTTAATGTATGTTATATATCACCAAAATGGTCCAGCTAATTAGATTAAATCTATTCATCTTGACATAATTGTGCATGATATGGTCGATGGTTACTTAGTCCTTTCTTGTTCTATATGTTAATGATGGATGATTTGATTTTTGTATCTTTTGATATTCTTGTTGCTTAATTTTTGACTAACAAGCTAATGTCTACATATAGTCGAAATGACACTAACGATACATATATGATTTAAATGAAATGATGAGATTGATTTTCTTTTAAATATTATCTTGAATGTTAATCTTATGAATGAAATAAAAGTGACGTTATATTTCATTATATTTGTATCGTTCCTTATATGGAATTGATGGTTTTTTTGCATAATTCTATGTATATATCTATGAGACCAATATTTTTTTTTTAATTACATGGAGTATTTTTTTATTTTTAAATTTTGAGTGTCATCAACTAATTTACGAGTAGCCAACGAGTATAAATAGTTTTGTTATTATGTTAAAATTTAAACATTATAAGGTAAATTTAAGAGAAAAAAATATCATTTTTAATGAAATAATATACATTAAGAGGTTGCTCAAAGAAAACATGGCAAATTGGCAACATTTAATTTGTTGAGAAAGAATTAATATATATAATGTACCAAAAAAAAAAAAATTGTTGAATTGCAATGCATTGGGAATTTTTATAAGGTTATTAGCATTCTTGCAATACTTCTTCACTTTCACAAGATGGCTCTATTGCTATATTATCGCATTTGCAATTCAACATTATTTTTTCTACATTCCAACAATTTCAAGTCACTTTCAAAATTTAATATAATAATATATATAAATAATAATAATAATAATAATAATAATAATAATAATAATTGATAGGGTATATACCCTGGTATACCGACTCGTATGATCTAAAACACCTGCTTAGATCCGACTGCATGCGAGGCGGAGGTCAATTTCCGACCTAAGGGGAGCACATACCCGATCCGACCTGAGAGTTAAACAACCAAATGGCTTAATGAGCCCTTGCTCTAGACCTTTTATGCTCTGCCTCCTCGATCTGATTGATTGACTAGAGCCCCAAGCCCACAATATAAGCCCGTAAAAAGGCAGTATTCTGGATGAACCGACGCCTGATCGGACATTGGCTTATCAGAAATAATTTTACACGTGGTAATTCTTTTTCCATATGGGCTTCCGAAAATCTTTCCGAGTGCATAAAGGACACCGTGACGTTACATGCTGGCTCTCCCTCACGGTCGGCATGTGTCCCCTCCATTTCCTCTATAAATACCCCGCTAGATATCTTGAAAGGGGGACCTTGGCTCTCCTCTTAGAGCCCATTTATGAGCCTGAATATTAATGTAAAAAAAAAAGATTGGATTGAAGTCTTGAAATAAAGCTGAATAGTTGGAACATAACTCTTGAAATTTAAAAAATCAGGAATTTTAATTTTAATAAATTTATATTCTATGTCTCGTACACATACAAATAATAAGCGGTATTAGATTTCTGTCTCCTTTGCATACTAATATCCGGGAGTCACGATCTGTATCTAGTTCACCATCTGCACAATCTAAGGGATGGGTTCAAATTTGTGAATTGGTTTATATGCTTCCTTTTGTGATAAATTACAACTACTTTCCCCATCTCAGTAGTGTAGTGTAGGGGTTGTCTCTTTCGAGATTTTAGAGGATTTTGTATCTCACAAAAAGTAGTGATGGGCAGATCCTCATTTCCTCGAGGTAAACCCCTACCCCCTATCACCCCAAAAAAAAAAAAGTTAATCACTATTTTAATTCCTCTAATTAAGTTTCTTGCCAATTGTCAACACAATTCTTAACTTTTTCCATTTTCAATTAATTTCGAAATTGTTAAAAATTTTAATTATATTTGAATTCATAACCGTTTCAATATCAATTATTTTAATTTTTCACATTTTTAAATTCCACTTAATTTGATCATTGAAATAGTTTGGATTTCTTTATTCAGCTAATAAAGAAATAGATAAAAATAGTTAGTAGGAAAAAGATCAAATGAAGTGTTAAGGATGAACCGGCTGAGATGAGGTTGATGCAACTTCTAGTGGACAGCGGAAAATGATGAGGATGTGGTATGTGGCAGCTGTCCTGAGTTGAAATTCCCCATGTGGTGGGTGCCAACCGATCTGCATCATGTATTATGTCTCATGGTTCTAGAATGAATGAACTTTTATACATACTTCTAGATCAAATACTAGTATGGCTTCTTTATGCAAAATTTAGTGCAATTTATTAGGTGGTGTGAAGTCAACATCTTTATTATCAATTTCCTTACTTCCGAAAGGTTGAATCCTCAATTCTATAGGGCCCTTCGGAACACCTTAGACCCGACAGCACGGCATGGTGAGAGGATGTGAACTCACAGGTGACTCTAATGGGATGTCGGACAGTGCAAATGTGCCGGTGCGCACAAGAAATTTTCTGCCCACTTTTTGAACATAATTCTCTACACTGCCGGCCGCAGATTACGAAGCATTGGTCTCCTTACACCAAATAGACTGTCCCACTTAAACTATTAAGGTGTGCAGACAAAGAAATCAAACCTCGCATCGACAATTTATTATCATTTCCAAATGAATCGTCATAGGATCAAAAGCAACTCGATGACATAATCATAGATCCCCGTCTATGGTTCCTGTGCGGAGCAAAGTAGCTTACCCTGGAGTCCATGTGCAAATGCACACCTATTAGCATACGGACCATACAAGGCATTCCCACAATGCGTCTGAAAATGCACATTAGGTGTGATGCATTTTATGTTTATTTTATGTATAATCATATTTGTACATTTTGAATAGTTGTCATGATACATGGCTTAATGTATACCGTCTAATGGTGCAAATCTGAACTACCAACTATTGGGAAACTCTATACTATAAGTCATCGAAATAGACAAATAAGTGCCTACTGAAAATATCAAAGATTAGAAAAATTAACAA